>ONZH01013923.1:0-14057 GCA_900303285.1 Rhinella marina | reverse complement strand
GATGTAGCAGAGACGAACTTGCTTTCGACTCATTTGTGCACCAATATAACCGTGGGTTAGGGTCATGTATCGCTGTCCCTGTATTTCAGAAATAAACTATGACTTGTGTTTTTTGCAGGCATGTCTGGCTCTGTTGCCCTGCTGTGGACGAGGTAATGGGCAATATTTATATGTATATATCTATATGTATGTATATTGTAAACAATAGAGGATTAAAATAAGGGTTTTTGGGTCGGCCGCCCTGTGCCTGATACTGCTGAGGGGCCCATGGCCTCACAAAATGATCATCAATATTCCTGGGCAAACATCCAGGGCTTGGGCCCCGTATGGCTGCCCATGGAATACCATGGCTCCTGCCGTTCACTCTCATAGGCAACAAGCCTCTAGACCTAAACCCTATGGGGCCATAGAGCAGCGCAGACAAGGATGATGTCATCAAGACTGCCTGAGTTGGGATGTTGGCGGTGAGATGATGCCTGCCCGTACTGGGAACTAGCAACACAGGCCTCAGGTCTGCATTTTAGTAGACTTTGTTTTTCTCGTGGGGCCGAAGCTTGAGAAACAGCCCCTTTGGGCCACTTAATCCGCCCCCAACTGACATCAATTCTGCTCTACGCCACAAATATTTGTAATGTATTAATGTTCTATATGACTGTGTTGGTTCAGCTTTCCAGCTCTGTTATCGGATCGTTCCTGCTCCTGAAGGGTGTAACTTTGGCAAAAAAGAAGGATATTAGAAAATAAGAAAATTAAAGTATATGCAGTGCATGCCCCATATAAGTAGCATAAGTGTAGGTAATATATAGGAGAATGTTTGAATCCATCTATGACAGCAGAACTGATCAGTATTATGTCGTCCACAGGTCGCACTGTAGGGTTTAAGGAAGACCACTACATGCTGCGCCAAAGCCTGATGTCATCTGACTACTTGAACACTCCGCTAGTACGAAACGGAAACCTCAAAGGTGGAGACACTGTAAGATGGAAGATCACAAACAATGTACACCGTCCAGCTCCAGTCCCAGCAGATCTAAATCCTAAAGAGCTAGGTACAAAAAATGAAACTGAATGCTCTACAGTGATTATATATATTATATACACACACAAACAGGGTGAGTCAATACTCTCAGGACACCCTTTTATTTCGGAAACGAAAGGGAAAATGAAATATCCGACTACCTCAGCAAGTAATGGTTGAGGGGGCCTATCTTTTAGGCTATGTCCAGAATGTGGCCACCATCTTGAAAGCCAGCATAAAGGTGGTTTTTCCAATGGGAAAGGGGTCATGTAGCAGATCAAAGAAGAGCAGAATTTTCTCAGAAATCGATTGTCGTAATCAGATTTGCAATATCTCTTGTGGTACAAAGGTTATCAATACAGAAAGTTGCAACAACAGCCGGGAACGTTCCCTGTGATGCCCCTGGTGCTAAACTTTCTGTGTTGATAACTTTTGAACCACAAGAGATATTGGAAATCAGATTGCAACAATTGATTTCTGAGAAAATTCTGGTCTTATAACCACTTTACCATTCGAAAAATTGCCCTTGATCCAATATGGCGACTTTCAAGATGGTGGCCAAGTTCCAAACATAGCCTAAAAGATAGGCCCCCTCACCCATTACTTGCTGGGTATTCAGATATTTAATTTTCCCTTTCATTTCTGAAATAAAGGGGTGTCCTGAGACTTTTGACTCACCCAAAAGTATCTGTGAAAGGGGATGAAATTCTATCAATGACTTCTGAAAAATGACCCCCATTTCATTTTGTAGTCCCATATGGTGTCTCACTACGGTTGGCTCGACTTCTTCACCGAAATCTGTCCAAGCCTCAGTCGCCGGGAATGTGATTCTACTACGCAGAGAAGTAGGAAGATACGGTGAGTTGGGAGTTAAATGAAGACACTGAGTAGATCAACCTCAGGTCCCTATAGTCCCAGGGTTGCACAGCCTGCGGCATTGGGGTCACATGCAGCCCTCAATATCATTCTGTGCGGCCCCCAATCATCCGGTGACAGACATCTATGTCTATGTCTTGTGGCTACTCACATGCATATTTCATATATTCTCCCATTAGATGGGAATCCTGGAGGTGTAACCAGAGATTTATAGTATATACTGTATGTATAATATGCCATAAACACAGTATTTCAGTTACACAGTTTTCCACTGGGGCCCAGGGTCTTTAGGTTATATCTTTACCAATACACATTACTTCAGCTCAGCCAGTACATACTAAAAAGCGAAGAAGTATATCATATTTACTCAAGACCATCAGAAATATTAGACACTTCCATATTTCTATGGGGAGAGGTCATCAGGAACCTTGGTTGATAAATCTGGATATCTTATTCCCATTTTTTTATCCTCCCCAGCTGAACGAGGTTTATAAGGTCATCCAGGCACTCACAAGGTGAAGCAGACCACATTCCGGTAAGACGTCCACTGTTACACAAAATCGTCTCCTCCCAAATATACTACAACATAAATGCAATATACAGTGAAACTTCTCCAAAAGATGACCTCATTGGGAAGTCCACCCCAGATCTGGATTTTCAATCCCCTCCTATCCCACCTATATTGGCCTCCTGTTTGATAGGACCGCCCCTCTAAAAACCATTGTAATTTTTTTGGGCATTCTCAGTGCATTACAAATATACAATATCAAATTCACTCTTCTTTTCGCTTCTTTCCCCCCAGGCTGCAGTCCAACGCTGGCAAAAGGTACAATACCTACACTTATATTTTACTATGTTTTTATTGTCGCCGTCAAATATTCAAAGCCTGTGTCATTCATAAACCTAAAAACTGAAATATTCTACTTATGGGATCAAATACAATGTGGCTATGAAGCTGCAGATATTAAAATTACGATAAAATATTACATAATACATTTTGATTTTGTTTCACATTTCTGTTTTTGGGGTTTTCTATGCTGTTTTCTGTTTAAATTTAGTGAAATTGTGTTGCCGTATAAAAAAGTATTGAACATCTCATGCTTTAAGTCAGGGAAGCTCAACCTGCGGCCCTCCAGCTGTTGTAAAACTACAACTCCCACCATTCCTTGCTGTAGGATGTCTGGGCATGCTGGGAGTTGTAGGTTTGCAACATCTGGAGGGCCGTAGTTTGGGCATCCCTGGGTTAAGGGGTTGCCTTAGAAATTAATTTATGACCAGTGGGCTAACTTCGAGGACTCAACAATTAGTAGAACTAAAGCCCCTTCGTCGTTTATCCATGCACAGTGCCATCTACACCAGTGTGGCTGTGTGTGGTACTGCAGCCAGTTTAGTCAAGTGAGTAGGGCTGAGCTGCTGATTGATGGGAGTCTGGAGTCAAAACATGCATGTTCAGTTTGGCTAAGTGTGCATTTGCTCTGAAGGGTGAGAGGGGACACCTCCTGTGGTAGTTTGAGAAGGATTGGCCATGTTGAGATTGAACGTCCAAAGCATTAAATAATAAGCAATGAGCATTAAATGGTCTTCAAGTCCTGCCAAAATTGGCAGGTTCAGCCTATCTTGTCTAATATGTAGGCCACCTTTGTCTGACATCTTTATATCACGCCCTTCAGGCAGGACCATACAATCGCAGACACTGTCTTAATGGCTCCAAGAGAAGCTGAACCCGAAATTGTAAAAAGTCACGGAAAAACACGTCTCCCAAGAAGCTTTCCAGGACTTTGAAGGTCACCCCAGGCTATTACACAGTCACATCTGACAGAGGTGAGAACAAAGGTCATCTACGTTCTACTTTTGCTTTATGCCGTTACATTTTCTGATCTTTGGCGCCCCCCTGTGTTTGCCGTAGATTGCCCACGGCCTTGTGGAATTCCAAGAGGGGGTGGAAATGGTGGATGTGCGAGTTCCCCTCTTCATCCGACCAGAAGGATGACGATGAGAAGCAGCTACTTGTGGAAGCTCTAGAAGTTCCCGCAGGAGCTGCCCGCTTGGGGACGCAAAAATGTTAACATCACAATCATCAAAGATCAAGGTGGGATACTAGTCATAATGTGCCACAGTGTCATATAAAAACACTCGGCTCATAGACCTGTTGCTAAACTTTATTAAAACTATCTTTTTGCCTCTGAACACCATTTACACTGCATTCTGGAGCATTCTCGTTTCCTACCATAGATTATTGTACAGTAAGACTGTGTTCACACATTCCTGAATTGTTGCAGATTGTTTGGTCCAGATTTCTGTGCTGTTAAATATTCATACAAGTACAATGCAAGTGAAAGAAATTCTCAATAACTTACAAAAAAACTGAAAATATGGAAGTAAATTGTGGATTTAACCCCCACAGCCTAAAGATTTTACACAATATGTCATCCATTTAATATTGTCATGGTAACATTTGAGGTTAATCTGTTAGTATGTGCAGATCTACTTGCAGATTTTTCATGGTACCACTGCAGGGGGAAAAAATTGCATGCTGTAACCCTTATAAAAATACAACTCACTAGAGAAAGCTCTGTATAGACACTGAAAAAGCAGGAGATGATGGGATGGTGATGGTTGTAGAATTCATAATATCTTTATGTTCTCTCATAGCTAAGAGCGTTGTGACCTTTGTGAAGCCAGCTTTCACCTACAGCCGCCAGGACCAAGTTGCTCGTGTTCCTCTTTCACGTGAAATTTTACAGAGTGGAAAGACTCAGGTGACCTATCGTACCCAGGACCTGACAGCTCGTGAAGGGAAGGTAGGCACAGATCTGGTGGACTACTGCATGACTAGCTTGTGAATACTCATAAAAAGAGGACGTCATGGCGTAGAGCCAGAGGAGGGTCATTCCACGTCTTGCTACCCTGGGCTATAATCAGAGAAGTTAAGGCAGGGCCAAGTAGGAGGCAAAAGAAAAGTTACTTAGAAGATATCATAAATGACCAGATATACCCTCCCAGGTAGACATCTCTTGTGATGTCACAGTAGCATCATTGACTAAAACCACTTGTGATGTCACAGCAAGAAGAAACTTTTCAGTCAAAGAAACTGAAAGACTTTACCTGACTGAAGCTGCTTGTGATGTCACAGTATCGTTGTGATGTCACAGCAGGTTACTTAACTAAAAAATACTTGCAATGTCACAGAAACTGAAAGCCTTTACCTGACTAAAGCCACTTGTGATGTCACAACAGGTTACTTGACTAAACAATACTTGTGATATCACAGTAGCTTCCCAGATAAAAACAAGTTGTGATCTCATAGAAGGATTCCAGTCTGATGTCACAGCAGTGTACCTTTCTTCAACATACACATGTGAATCCTCGCTTGTGATGTCATGCCAGCACAAATGACTAAAAGCCACTTGTGACATCACACCAGTTTACCTGATTGAAACAGTCTTTGTGATGTCACAGTAGAGTTACCTGTCTGAAAATCACATGTGATGTCACAGCAGTTTGTGAAGTTTGTGAAACCATCAGCCTTTACCTTATTGAAGCAATTTGTGATGTCATAGCAGGTTACCTAAAACCACTTGTGATGTCATACTTGCTTACCTGTCTGAACCCCATTTCTGAGGTCACAGCAGCTTACCTGAGATATCACAATACCATAGTTGCCAACCGTCCCGAATTTGCTTGCATTGTCTTACATTTTCAGAGACAATGCCAGCAAATTTGCTTTGTCCCAACTGAATTTGGTGTGGTTAAAGCAAACTCCTCCCAGAAGTGGACATTCTGGCAGTTTTAGGAATGCCCAAGGAGGAGCTTAACTAAATGCCCCAAATTTACCAACACAGATGTTCCTGACTGAAAAAGTCTTGTGATGTCATAGTAGTTTACCCAGGGGCTGTCGTCTACAGCAAAAGGCACCTCTGCAAAACCAGTTCATGGGAAGAGATGTGTAAAAAAGCAAATAATACATCATGTAGATGGTACATCAATAGGTATGATACAAATACTGCTCCCATGGTAATTACTTGGAGGACATGCTTTAAAAGGATTAACTAGACGTTGGGTTTGATCTCTCACCCTCGTTGTAATTTTTCCCTTACCGTTATTCTAGGATTATGCTTTCTCAGAAGGTGAAGTCACATTCCAAGGAGATGAAACTCAGTCACAAATCTTGGTTCCCCTACTCGACCGATCGGAGATGGACACTTTGCTGGGAAACAGGCAGATTAAACAATTCCTGTTGGAACTGAGCAATCCAAAATATGGTGCCAAGATTGGCAAGTACCCACAATGTACCATCACCATTGATGACAGTGCCGGTGAGTTACTGACATCTTCTAGAGTCTAGACACTGATGCAACTGGCATTACTAAACATTAGCATTGACCTCCTTGCCCAATTCATTTATCAGAGGTTGTACCAAAAGTAACGACACAACAGGCTCTCCAGTCTCCTCGTGGAACATTAGGAGCACCCATTAACCTGAATGCTCAGGCTATTAGTTCTAGAAAAATCCGGCTCAACTGGGTTCCCCCACCTGGAGGAAAAGTCGCTGGGTACAGAGTAAGTGTCTTTTTTTAGTTATCTCCAAAATGTCCTTCTTCATGGTTATGCATAGGATGCTTGGCACTAGTAGCCAGGTGCATATTAGGCCAAGTATATACTATAGGTTGGCATTGCTGTTGGGCTGGATTGTCCACTTGCAAATGGGGTGGAGGCTACTCACTAAACCTGATATGCTTATGGTTACGGGTACTTTACGGATGATTGTTGGCGCTTTTGTAGTGTTCCCCCAATTGACTGTAGATCCAGAGAGACAGTTCTAGGAAAAACCATAACTTTGTTATTGTTTAGGTTCGGTACTGGATTCAAGGAGACTCCGAGTCTGATGCTACTGTGATAGACACCAAGACGCCTTCTGCAGAGCTAGTCAACTTATATCCATACTGTGACTACGAAACGAGAGTGTGTGCCTATGACATGCACGATGAGGGCCCTTATACTGACATTGTGACATGTCAGACCCTTGAGGATGGTGAGTATGCTGATCCAATGCTAATACGTACAAATTTGTATGCTAATGAGTATGAATTTGTACGCCAATGCGTACGCATTTTGTAAGCTAATGTGTATGCATTTGTATGCATTCAGTTAATTAGCATACTTTTACGAGTGAAAGGAGTAAAAGAGGAGAAGTCGCGATTCTGACCTTTTTCTATTAACCAGACACCCTCCCCTCTTCTGAGCCGGGGGGGGGGGGGCCTGGTTTAGTCACATTGACTAACAGAGCACCCGAGCATACGAGAACAGAGGTGCTCGCTCAACACTAGTTTCTACCACTTTACTGGATCCATGGTGAATCAGCAAAAAAAATCTGCTTGTTACACATAAAAATCCAAAACAGAAATTGTTATGTTGCAGATTTTGAAATCTGCACCACAGGTCAAATTCTGCATGGAAACCGATGGCAGCATGTGGACGAGATTTGTAAAATTTCATCCTCCTACCTGGTTGCAACTCCTGTAGGTAGGGACAGACACAGACAGTAATTCCTAACCTGGAACCCAGCCCACTTTTCCTACCTACTTGCAGTGCAAGCCCTAGGTAGCAAGGCCACAACTGGTCAAAAGTCCCTACGCTACTAAAGTGCAGACAGATAAAACACCAAGAGACAAACAACACAAAGAGAGGGTCATACGTAAATGGATCAGAACCTGGAGGACAACACAGTACAAAAACGAGAGAAAGTGGTCAAAAGATGAGCCGAGGTCAGAACAAGATGGGATGCAGTACAAATCACGAGTGACAGAGAGTAGTCAAAGGCCAAGCCGAGGTCAAAAACACGAGCAATCCAAATCAGCACATGAACAAGAACCAGGAACCTAGCTAGTGAGCCCAAACAAGACTTGTATATAGCCAGGAAGGAGCTTAAATAGAGCACAGTCCCTGGATTAGTCAGAAACACTAGCACACAAGAACAGAGCAGCTGAGCAACCGACTGCTAGTCTCCTTGATCAAATCAAATCCGCAGCAATTCCATCTCATGGGGACTTACCCTAAGGACTCATGCACACCATCGTTGCCTGTTTTGTGGTCTGCAAAATTTATTAAAACCCTATACACTGTATGCTGTTCCTGAATTTTGGTGCAGATTTTGCCCCTGGAATTCTACAATTAATAAACAATGTGTGAATCCAGCCGTCAACCTCAGTATTGTCTACTTGTGTTCCAGTACACAAGGCTTCAGAGAGTTACAAACTAATGAAAATTTATTCCCGACCTGTCCAAAAATTAAGTGCTTCTTGATCCTTTCTTGTCTTCCATAGTTCCAAGTGAACCGGGCCGTCTAGCCTTTAATGTGATTTCCAGCACAGTGACCCAACTAAGCTGGGCCGAGCCTGCTGAGACCAATGGCAATATCACTGCTTACGAAGTTAACTATGGCATGGTGAACGAGGACAACCGTAAGTAGATCACCAGCTATTTACCTCATGATGAATCATGCCTTGTTCTCCTCCTTCAATGTAGCTCTGCCAGGAACTTTGTTCTTGAGTTGAACATCCTAATAAACTGTGTTTTCAAAGAAGGTGGAAATAACTACCGCTTCTAGTTAATAATTTCCTTAAAGTAAGCCAGAAGAGCAAACTCAAGTCTCTGCCCAAATGATTTTGAGTGACATTGGAAAAGCCTACTGTAAAAAATGACACGACATGGGTATTGTCAGGTTGTTCCAGCTTAGCCATCTTTCTTTCCCAAACTAGCCCCATCTAGCCCCCAAACAACGACATCATTAGTGCATTACATTGGCCATAGCAGCCATTTTACTAAAAAAAACATGTGAAACATGAAAAACTTCATAAAAACCTAGACCTCGGCCAAGCAAGGCCCCACCATCCACTTTAGTACATGCAGTATAAAATTCTACAATTTCCATTGAGTAACATTTCATGAGTAAAAACATCCCAAAATGAGCAAGGTCCTTGAAGACCAAACAATTTAGGGGCAATCTACCCAAACTCCACACAAGCTTAACCTCCGACCAGATATCACCAGCTCAGAGGCATTAATAACCAAAACCGCAGACTACCGTCAGACCACCATATTGGACGACCATTGGATATATGATCCAACATCATCCTAATAATTATAGTCATCTCCAAGGACACCCTCCCATCACCAGACTTCCATGATGAACTCTGTCGTACCCCTTATCTGTGAGTTTCATTCACTTGATGACACCAGTAAAAGAAAACTAACCCCTGATGGCAACCTGACACCCCTGCCTCACTACAAAATGGCCTCTGAACCACCTTCTCCAATTTCTCATGGCCTCTTCACCATCTTCACTCTCCCCTCCTAGAAACCAAAATGTAGTGTTAAAAATGACCTACTATACTATAAAATTGCCTACTTTAATCAAGTATTTATGTTATATTTTCAAAAATAATGTTTGTTTTTTTTTTCAAATTTTTGATGTCACTACCGATATTAAAAAAAATAAAATAAATAAAAATCCTGAAATCTTGCAGTTTTCACTGTGGCCAATAAACTCGATAATAAGACACTTCCTGTTCTGTAAAGATCACCTCTCAGGAGTCATCTCATTATCACACAGGCAGGATTACAATGACAGATAACACCTGTATTATAAAACTGGAGGCAGATAACACAGGGCCTCCAAAGATAACAATCGGCGATGATCACAGCTCACCTCCTCCCCATCCCTGTACAATGACTTATAAACAAAGCATTCCCACAAAACTTTTAAAGTGATCGAAATGAAAGTTACTGTCATTTTGTCATAATCACAATGATATATATATATGATTGATTAGGCTTAAAGGGTCACTCCGCTATGACAAAACTATTGATATGTCATAGAGACATAGCAAAACGTTTGATCTGTGATGGTTTGAGTCTTCTTTTATGTTATATTTTTTATTTCTTTGTCTTTTTGGTAGACTCCATTGGACCTATGAAGAAGGTTCTTATCAATGATCCAAAGAAACGAATGGTCCTAATTGAGAACCTGAGGGAATCTCAGCCCTACCGGTATACTGTTAAAGCTTGTAATGGAGCAGGCTGGGGCCCAGAAAGAGAAGCCACCATGAACTTGGCCACTCAACCTACTCGCCCAATGTCCAGTAAGTCATCGCCCAGACTGAAACGACTCAGTGGTGAATGAATTATAAATATAGGTGGATATTATTTAGTTTATAACCCGCTTTGATTAGGCTCTGTTACTGGTCTTTTGCAGTTCCAATTATCCCAGACGTCCCGATCATCGATGCAGAAGGTGGAGAAGATTATGACAGCTATCTGATGTACAGTACAGATGTCCTTCGATCCCCAGTGGGAAGCAAAAAGGCCCAGTGTGTCTGATGAATCAGGTAAGGTCTTCATCTCCTCATTCATGACACCATTCATAGTGGGAAGGGTAGATTCTTAAAAGAGCATCTGATGATGTCTCAGCCCATCGCCAGGCCAGACATTGAGCCGGGATCCATTGTTACGTTCTACAGGCTTAGTCTGTTGGCTGTTAGCACCATCCACACTGTCCCATAAATTACAACACCCCCGCCCCTTCCCACCACCCCCATCTTCCTTAGTATATACCCCCCCATCTAAGTCACCCCTGTCCCTTGAAGGCAAGCACTGGAAATTCATCCCTCTCCTGGGGTCTGAAATGGATCTGCGCCAGGTCACATGGAAGCTTCCTGTAGAAGTCATCCCTCGTCTGTCAGTCAGCAGTGCCATGTCCACAGACACTGAGAGTCTTCAGGATCAGATGGACCAGTCCAGTTCTCTGAAGAGGAAGGGCACCATGCGGGCAACTGCAGAAGGTGACAACAAGATGGTGGGGGGGAAGTCCACTACTGTATGTTTTTCCTCCTCCCTCCCTTAAACCTCCCCCTATCAGTGTAAAGTGCTAACAGCCTTCAGCTGCATGATTGTCTTCTCTTTCACTCTTATGTTTGTTTGGTGTGGTGGAGCAGTCCGTGGATGGAGAGGCTATTCAATAGATGCTTGGAAAATGCTTTTCTGGTCTTTTATGGTCTTGCCCATAGACGTATACATTTTTATTGGTCTGGACTGTATGGTGTAAAAAAAAGAAAACTCTTAAACTAAATTTAAAAAAACATAGCATTTAGTCCAAAAAAGTATATTAAGAAATTGTCAATCCATTTATTTCATACTGGAACTGAATACGAAATAATAAGGTGCAATATGAATGTAAACCACAAGAGGGCAGCATACACCATACTCTCCACATCAGTCAAAAGGCATTATTATTTATGTCTAGGGACGCCTATCTGTTTATGGACAAGCTTTTAAAGTGAAAACTATTCAAAGAGGCAGTTTTTAAAAGAAAACACCTAAGACACTTCAAAAGGATCTTTAGGTGATGTGCGAGCCTAAAAAACATAGAAGCTGCCTTTAGGAAGGACCCAGATGTGGTGGGCAAAGCATGTTGTGGAAATTACTCAATCTAGGCCCATCCCTCGTCGCAATGCCTTTATAATAATAGGTGGTGCAGGAACAC
Organism: Rhinella marina; assembly: GCA_900303285.1. Taxonomy (NCBI): domain Eukaryota; kingdom Metazoa; phylum Chordata; class Amphibia; order Anura; family Bufonidae; genus Rhinella; species Rhinella marina. The sequence continues at coordinate 2,622 of ONZH01013923.1, read as the reverse complement.
CAAACAGCGCCACTGTCGTCCATGGGCTGTGTCTGGTATTGCAGCTCACCTTAATGAAATGAATGAGGTTGAGCTGTAAAATCAGACAACCCATGATAATAAGATACACAACCGTATTTTTCATCCGTGCAGCGTTCACATAGCGCATTGACCCTTTCATTTCTATGGGGCCATGCAAACGTCTGTATTTTTTGCGGATCCGTGTGGCCACATGTCCTATTCTGGTCTGCATTGCGGACGAGAATAGCCATTTCTATTGACGGGAGTGAGAAAAACATGGAAGCCTATGGAGATACAGTAGAGTCCTGTACACTTTTATGTACCCCCCTAAAGACTGCTAGTAGCAAGTGGTCTTCTATATTTGGGAGTTCCTCCTTATTTGGGAATAATTGGCAAGTGTGGTTTAATGTCTCAAGTGTGGCTTTGCACTCTGCAAAACACGGATCCGCAAAAAAATACAGATGACATCCGTGCTGCAGCTGTAGATCCATTGTAGCAATACCTGTTCTTGTCTGCAAAAACGGACAAGAATAGGGCATGTTCTATTTTTTTTACGGAACGGACATGCTGACATACATTTCAAATTTTTTTTTTTTTTTTTGCAAGCCCCGTTGAAATGAATGGTTACGTATACGGACCTGTAAAAAAAAAAAAACAAAAAAAAAAAACGAACGAAAATGGAAGAAAAATACCTTCGTGTGCATGAGCCCGTAATGCGATATCTTTACATCAGAAAGCACCGGGTCCCATATCATGTATAATGTGTTAATCTGTGTTTTCAGAGCACCTGATCAATGGGCGCATGGACTTTTCATACCCCGGTTCAATGAACAGTTTGACGCGGACAGTCACTGGCTACCAGCAGCTCAGCCCCCACGTCCAGCAGGACTCCTATAGGTTTGGCAGCACCAGCTCCCAGCACGTGACCACCATTACAGGACACAGTAAGTGTTGGGTTCTGACGTACAGACACCTAATGGATCTGTGAGTGTTCTTTATCCTCACATGTGGTCAATGTGGATATAGAAGGCCATACACATTAGATGGATGCTGGCCCAACCTGAGATTGGCTGATCATCTAATGCAGTGGTCAGCGACCTTCGACACTCCAGATGTGGTGAAACTACAACTCCCAGCATTCTCCATTCACTTCTATGGGAGTTCTGAAAATAGCTAAGCAAGTGTGCATGCTGGGAGTTGCAGTTTCACCACAGCTGGAGTACCGAAGGTTGCCAAAACCCTGATCTAATGTGCATGGGGGCGTCACCACTCTTCTGGATGGCAGATGTCGGGGGAACATACCTGATATTTTTGTTCTTACAGAGGATAAAGAGATGTCTCGCAGCATCTTATCCCACTCTCCCTATTGGGTAGACATGCATGCTCTGCTGAGCTCAGCATGCATGTGTATGAGGGGTCCGGAACCAAAATTCCGCCAACAGCTATCTATGGTGTATAGCCAGAAATTCATCAGCTTTGAAGGGAATCTGTCACCAGCGACCTCCCTATCTATCTGTTTGCATAGACACATAGCTGTGGTTCACCCGATTAAAACAGTTTTTCTTTTCTTGATCTGAGACTCCATTCCTGAGTTATGATACTTTTTCTTAATATGAAAACTAGGTCTTTGGAGCAATGAGGGCGTCACCTTTGCTCTTGTTGCACCCAAGCGCCACTCATTTCTGTGACCAGCCCCTGTCCCTCCCCCTTTGATCGGCAGGAACAAGCAGTGACAAAGCATCGAGGGAGGTGCTGGCCACAGACTGGAGCGACGATTGAGTGCAACAAGAACAATGTTAACGCCCTTGTTGCAACCAAAGTCTTAATTTGCATATGAAGAAATAGTATCACAACTCCGGAATACAGCCTCGGATCAACAAAAGAAAAACAACGTTTTAATCAGGAGAACCACAGCTATGGGTCTACGCAGTTTTGCTAGGGAAGAACCTGGTGACAGATTCCTTTTAAAGGGGTACCTATGAAAATTATGTATCACCTATCCACAGGATATCAGTTTGCAGGTCTGACCATGAATCCAAGAATGAGGGGTCCCCAAGTCCCCTTCTTATGGACAGACGCTAAATAGTTTTTGTAGGATAACTCCTTACAATTCTGAAATGCACAAATTACAGGCATGTTCCTCCTGTCCTTATCTCTTTCTTATCAGTCCATATTTCTATGATTTCTGATCCTCCAACCCTTTCTCACGATCTCCTGCTGTCTCTTTTTCCCTGTCCTGGTGGAGGGTTCCTGCTTCCGGTGCAGGAGTACCCCCGGGAGACGCCTCGCTGGGGCAAAGGTGAAGGGCTACCACAGCAACAGTGCCAGCCGAGACACAATAATCATGGCTGACGGTCCTAGAGGGATGCGCGTGGTGATAGGTACCATGGAAACATGTCACACTCACGCTCTTCGATCATTGCTTTCCATGGGATGCTTCATCCCACCTTCCGTTTCAGATTCTGGACCAATGAGATGCAGATGGCTGAAAACGGTTGTGCTGCGTTATGGCGTAATCCTGAGTGCCAACACTACAGCCTTAGAGGAAGGGTGGCATGAGTGGTTTACACCAGGAGGATTACTGAACGCCACACAATCTACATCAGCATGGTGATGACCGCA
>ONZH01013922.1:0-27911 GCA_900303285.1 Rhinella marina | reverse complement strand
CAGTTCTTGTCAAAAATCAATGGCTCACAAACGCAGCCACATTTCATCATCTAAAAGTGGCCTAAAGCTATTTTACTTTGAAGTGTATTTTGGAGTGCTAATCACTGATAAAAATAACCATGAATGGTCCAATGCTATGGAAATGTTCAAAAATGGAGTAAAAAGAGTGGAAGAGGCAAGTTAGAATGTTGCTGGAATGTGATATTTGGAGAGGTCTGGGCATAACAAATTGAGATTCAGCATTAAATGCTCATATAGTCTGATGACACCTTGGAAAAAACTGCATCCATTTAAGCTGGAGTTTCACATGCTGACACAATTTATTGAATGCCAAAAAGTTATCCTCATCATAAAGTGATATTGATTTCTATTGATTAGTCATTGTTTTCTTTGTTTTTTTTCTGTAGGCTAGCTTCAATTTTAGCTTGAACATATTCCTACTGTAGTAAGAATTTATGATTCCAGTAGCTATGTCAGATAATCCATGCAAAAAAACAAAGTTAGACCAGTACCTTCAAACAATATAAAATAAAGTACAGGTGCACACTACCATGGCTACAATGCAAAAGCAATCAAACACTGCGCCATCTGCACAGATGCATGCAAACAATGGAAACAGGTATAAATCTGAATTGCATTACTGCTATACTTACTATATGAAAATTAGAAGCTATATGTACCTAGAACATTCAGAACAATGTAGAATCTAGTTTAAATAGTACTGTTAATGGGCACACTCCTCATCTGGTGTATTGGGTTGATGAAGGATTTTTTGTATATCAATCTGATGTACTTAAGAATTGTATTGTACTTCTTGTGTCAGTCAGATATTCTCAGGGACCGTAATATACTTTTTATGTCAAATGTACTAATAAGATTAGTCTATGCTTATATGTAACATGTTGCCATAGCAGTGTTGCATCAAAAACATTTATTAAATCAGATAAATATTCAATAAAAGGTGTACATTAAGGATCCTATACAAATAATAATACACAGATAAAATATGGAAAAAACATCTGTGTGTGGTATATCTTCTGTACTACATGCAATGATATGTGTAGCCCAAATTGTTCCACATTTTCAAATACAATACAGTTTCAAAGCATTAGGATCATGCAAGGGCATCAAACAAATCACAGAAAAATGTATGTATGCTCTTTTTTAATGCTCTGTTTGCTTTCCCATGAACCCTGTATCTTTCTCAGTCTTAAATACTGAATTTAGATGACATTTTTTTTTATTTTTTTATTTTCCATTTACAATTACAAATATTTAATAAAGCAATCACATAAAAAGACTTCATATTACTCCTACCAAACCCGCTCCCCCAATCCCTCCCCTGCTCTGATGGAGACAACACTTCTACCAAACTAAACAATTATTCTACATAACATTTTAAATTTTCTTTCCATGCCTTTATTGTAGGAACTTTCTCACTCATCCAGGTTTTAGTTATGAGATATCTGGCTAGGAATAATACTTGTAGGATCTTCCGTTTAACCTTTTTTGGAGCTCTAACCTCCGAATCCTCTCCTAGCATGATTAATTTCAAGTCCCAATTTACATCGTAATGAACTATCCTAGACGTTTCATCACATACCTCTCTCCAAAAGGATTTAATTTTGGGACATAACCAGACTAAATGCAAAAATCCGCCCCTGACTGTCTACATTTAGGACAGTCAGAGGTATTTCTCAGTCCCCATTTATTTAATTGACTTGGTGTATAGTAAATCCTATGAATCCAACTATGTTGAATTAGTCTGAATCTAATACTTTTCGATGTATATTTAATATTCGTATATATCATATTCCATTGAGTTTCAGTGATATACCCAATCTCTTCATTCCATTTTACAATTTTACTAAAAGGCCTCATCTTTACTTGTTCATATATCAACTCTTTATAAATCCGAGCGAGACCATTCCTTCTAACTTCCTTCTCCTGTATTCTTTTTATCAATCCTTTTGGAACTATACATTCAACTTGCTTCTCCTTGCTTATAGCATGCTTAAGTTGAATGTATTCGTATTTATATCTTTCAAGAATCCCAAACCTTTTCTTTATCTCTTCTCAGCTTATCACTTGACCCTCTAGAAGGATATCACTAATTTTCCTTATCCCGTTTACTTCTAATTTCCTTAGTGTTTTAATTTTACTAATCTCGGGAAAATTCATATTATTCCAAATTGGAGCAAAATAAAACATATTATTTTGACTAGTTACTACCTTTGTCTCCTTCCATGTTTTGACCATAACCTTAACACTTAGCAACTTTCCCACCTCCGAGTCTTCAAGCCACCCGGATTCAAGTAGTTCCCATATATCTTGGAACATTCCGTTCCCTCTATTCAGGATCTCTCTCCAAAAGGGGTCCTCCCCCCAGTGCATTAAAGTATATAACTGGGTGGCAAGAAAGTATAGCCTAAAGTCTGGCACAGCTAATCCTCCTTTCTCTCTGGGGAGACATAAATTTTCTAATTTAATCCGAACGCGTCTACGGCCCCAAATTAGCTCATTTAGAAGAGTTTTAATCCTTTTAAATGTCCTTTCATCCGGCCAAATTGGGGAGGATAAAAATACATATAGGATCTTAGGTTGGATCACTGATTTAACCAAACATATCCTATCAGCCCTCGATATAGGTAGTCCCGTCCAGATCCTTACTTTCTGTTCTATTTCTCTCAGAATTCGGTGCGTATTAATGTTATGGAAATCTGAAATATCAGCTGAAAGATTTATTCCTAAATACTTAAAGTTGTCATTCCTATCCAGTATTTTAATATTCCCATATTTCCCGACTAGTCTAGCCCCCACTGGGAGAAGAACAGATTTTCCCCAATTTACCGAGTATCCTGAAACACTACCAAATTCCTCAATAATTTCCATTAAAGGCTTAATCCCCTCCTCTGGATCTTTTAAAAATAACAAAACATCATCCGCATACATAGTAATCGTGTCCTCTCTCCCCCCCGCTCCAAACCCCACAATCCTCTCATCGGCTCTGATCTTAATGGCCAAAGGTTCAATTACCAAGGAAAAGAGCAGGGGAGAGAGAGGACAACCCTGCCTCGTCACTCTGCCTAAGGGGAAGGTCTCAGAGGGTGTATCCCCTACCAACACGGACGCCCTAGCTCCCCTATATAAAGTCTTTATCATCTCGATGAGTTTTCCTCCAATCCCAAACTTCTTCATCACTCCCCAGAGGTACTCCCACTCCACCCTGTCAAAAGCTTTTTCAGCATCCAGTGACAGGATGGAGTGGAACCCCCCCCTGCACCCAACTGAATATTCCCCAGTAGTCTCTGAAAGCTAAGCCTTGTAGATCTATCTGGTACAAAACCATTTTGATCTTTATGAATTAGCTTCGGAATAAATTCAATGAGTCTGTTTGCTAAAATTTTTGCAAAAAGCTTTGCGTCCGTGTTGATAAGGGATATAGGGCGATACGACTGTACCTCCAACGGATCCTTCCCTCCCTTAAGGATCAATATTATCCTGGCTTCCTTCATTGAATCTGACATTTGACCCTCCCTACATGAGGAATTTATTATTCTAATTAAGGCTGGCAAAAGAGTATCTTGGTGGGATCTGTATACCTCGTAAGGCAGTCCATCTGTGCCTGGGGACGAGTTACCCTTTATTTGTTTCAAGGCCAGTTTCAATTCCTCCATTGTAATGGGGGCATCTAATCTTTCTCTGATGTACAGCAGTAATGCAATTCAGATTTATTCATGTTTCCAATAATCCATATAATCCACATCATCATATTTTTACTCAAACATCTGTGTGTGGTATATCTTCTGAACTACATGCAATGATATGTGTAGCCCAAATTGTTCCACATTTTCAAATACAATACAGTTTCAAAGCATTAGGATCATGCAAGGGCATCAAACTAATCACAGAAACATGTATGATGCTCTTTTTTAATGCTCTGTTTGCTTTCCCATGAACCCTGTATCTTTCTCAGTCTTAAATACTGAATTTAGATGACAACATTTTGATTTTTATCATAAGAGAGCTGTTCAGTCGCAATTGACCATGACATCTGTGGGGTAAAAAGTCCATGATCAGAGTTGTCATCACTGACTCTGCCACCGGGTGTCTGCTGAGTAAAGACCTGACTTCTTGCATACATGTACAGTATGACGGATGTCTAGAACGGGTAAAGGGAATCTTCCAGGAAGAAATTAAGTTTAATCAGGCACAAAGCCTTGTGGGACTAGCAGAGGTGAATATGCAAAGTACTTGTAATCCACATGCAAATGACTGGTTAAGTGCACCGTAGACATGCCTAAGCCACTCTGTGCACCCTTGATTCTACTACTTCCTCCACTAACCCCTCCCTTTTGAGTTATAGAAAACAGGAATAGCAAGGAGCACAGAGCGGTTAGAGCCCGCCCTCCATGCACTTAATTGCTAATTTGCATACAGATTGAAAGTTCTTTTTCTCCAGAATGAAGCAACATATCACAAAGTGAAAGGTATTGTTACATTCAGGTAAGGTAGACATACAAAGCATTGTGCCTGGTTCAACAGTGAATTTCCTGGTGACGTGTTATCTTTTAAAATATATGTTTTCATGGGGATATTTTTTTCCCAATTATTTACCATAATGTCACATCAAAGAGAAACAGTTGCCAAAATTCAAAAGAACAAATATACGTTAATGTATCTTAATTATAATACATGATTAACTATGCTAGATTTGTAATTACAGGTGTAGCATACAGCTTATTTTTTCATTTATTTTTTATGCACCATGAATTCACAAGAAGCTCTTTCTTTGTTACATCTTGTTCTTCAGTCTATAAATCTTATTGCTTGCTCATTTTATTTACTTTTGCTGTTCTTTTTAATAGCCCATGGACATGGTCATGCTATAAGCCGTGAGTTTATTGCCAAGGATGGGAAATCCGTGACTCTCATGAATCATATGTACATGAGATAAAGTATACATTGCATTGTTGTGCTGGTCCAAACTATGCCAGAATAAAAAATGATGCATATAGGATAGTATAGGATATAATCTGGTTAATAATCACCCATTAACCATGAATGCTACAAAACTGGTTAAACATATGATGGCGAACAATGTCTAGTAAACAATGAAATGTTTTATTGAATGTTTAACATTCCTTAATGGGAATACAGCACAGGTCAGACTGATTTCACAGGATGGTTTAAAGGGACACTTCCTTAAGGGGTATTTTTAAACTCAATATTTACAGAAAACTATTCACAAATTTTTGTTTGGTTTTATTTTTAATTTTGGCAGTACTATGCCACTGAAAATAAAATTATAAATACTGTCCATCTGTAACAGTCAGCAAAGAGAAAAAAAACACTTTTATAGATAGGTAAAGGTATTACACTGGGCAATATTTCAGCCAATAATCTCTGCAAGCACATGCTCATTAGCGATCATCTTGCAGTGTAATACTGCCACCGATTGCCCGATGAATGACCAAACTCTTAAAACACTTAAAAATCAGCGCTTGCCAGTGGCAGATTGTGCTGTCTAATAGGGATCTGCCGCCGGCAAACGGCTAGACAGTATGGGAACAAGCGATGGCATAGCAAACGCTCCTCCCCATGCTGTGCACGAAATTACAGAAACTGTCTCCTTCAATAGCTAGCAAGTGATTGCCATAAGGGAACGCTTCCCTCCCAACAATCGCTTGCTGATCTTCCTGTCTAATACAGGCTTAACCCACTGTCATTTCACTGCTGCTGTGAGGGAAGGATGTTAGCTGATAGTATTATAGTAGTTTAGTAGACTTTGGATAACTAACAGCTTTATTGTTCTCTTCATAGGCCTAGATAAAGATGCCCACAGAAAAGCATTGCACTTCTCAGTGTAATGTGTGATGCCCTAATTGAGTCACTCAACCACTTTCCTCTCTAGTCAGAGTGAATGGTCTGTATGAGAAAATTAAGTGAGGCTGTTTGAGATATATATATATATATATATATATATATATATATATATATATACAGTACAGACCAAAAGTTTGGACACACCTTTTCATTCAAAGAGTTTTCTGTATTTTCATGACTATGAAAATTGTAGATTCACACTGAAGGCATCAAAACTATGAATTAACACATGTGGAATTATATACTTAACACAAAAGTGTGAAACAACTGAAAATATGTCCTATATTCTAGGTTCTTCAAAGTAGCCACCTTTTGCTTTGATTACTGCTTTGCACACTCTTGGCATTATCTTGATGAGTTTCAAAAGGTAGTCACCTGAAATGGTATTCCAACAGTCTTGAAGGAGTTCCCAGAGATGCTTAGCACTTGTTGGCCCTTTTGCCTTCACTCTGCGGTCCAGTTCACCCCAAACCATCTCGATTGGGTTCAGGTCTGGTGACTGTGGAGGCCAGGTCATCTGGTGTAGCACCCCATCACTCTCCTTCTTGGTCAAATAGCCCTTACACAGCCTGGAGGTGTGTTTGGGGTCATTGTCCTGTTGATAAATAAATGATGGTCCAACTAAACGCAAACCAGATGGAATAGCATGCCACTGCAAGATGTTGTGGTAGCCATGCTGGTTCAGTATGCCTTCAATTTTGAATAAATCCCCAACAGTGTCACCAGCAAAGCACCCCCACACCATCACACCTCCTCCTCCATGCTTCACGGTGGGAACCAGGCATGTAGAGTCCATCCGTTCACCTTTTCTGCGTCGCACAAAGACACGGTGGTTGGAACCAAAGATCTCAAATTTGGACTCATCAGACCAAAGCACAGATTTCCACTGGTCTAATGTCCATTCCTTGTGTTCTTTAGCCCAAACAAGTCTCTTCTGCTTGTTGCCTGTCCTTAGCAGTGGTTTCCTAGCAGCTATTTTACCATGAAGGCCTGCTGCACACAGTCTCCTCTTAACAGTTGTTGTAGAGATGTGTCTGCTGCTAGAACTCTGTGTGGCATTGACCTGGTCTCTAATCTGAGCTGCTGTTAACCTGCAATTTCTGAGGCTGGTGACTCGGATGAACTTATCCTCCGGAGCAGAGGTGACTCTTGGTCTTCCTTTCCTGGGGCGGTCCTCATGTTAGCCAGTTTCTTTGTAGCGCTTGATGGTTTTTGCGACTGCACTTGGGGACACTTTCAAAGTTTTCCCAATTTTTCTGACTGACTGACATTCATTTCTTAAAGTAATGATGGCCACTCGTTTTTCTTTACTTAGCTGCTTTTTTCTTGCCATAATACAAATTCTAACAGTCTATTCAGTAGGACTATCAGCTGTGTATCCACCTGACTTCTGCCCAATACAACTCATGGTCCCAACCCCATTTATAAGGCAAGAAATCCCACTTATCAAACCTGACAGGGCACACCTGTGAAGTGAAAACCATTTCAGGTGACTACCTCTTGAAGCTCATCAAGAGAATGCCAAGAGCGTGCAAAGCAGTAATCAAAGCAAAAGGTGGCTACTTTGAAGAACCTAGAATATAAGACATAATTTCAGTTGTTTCACACTTTTTTGTTAAGTATATAATTCCACATGTGTTAATTCATAGTTTTGATGCCTTCAGTGTGAATCTACAATTTTCATAGTCATGAAAATACAGAAAACTCTTTGAATGAGAAGGTGTGTCCAAACTTTTGGTCTGTACTGTATACTGATATATACTGATGTAGCAGAGTAAACACACAAACTCTTAACTCTTAAATTTCTTAACTCATCGTGATATCCTGAAGCAAAAGCCATTGAAAAGCAATTGAAGGTGTCGGCCTAACACAACTAGTTTAGATAACATGTCTCATAAAGCATGTGTGTTAACTCTACTACAGCTGTGTATATATATTCAAATATAGGCTGTTAATTTGTGATTAAAATAGGTGGTAGTAGGTGGTATAGCTCTGCTATACCTGTACTCTCCAAAGTATTTTAATTTATAGAGGAAAACGTAAAATAAATCCCAAAAAGGAAATCATGAAGCTGAAAATGGACATCCACACTGACTCAATGTAATACAGGTGAAAGTAAATACTTACTGCATGGTAGGTTAATATTATGGGTAATGGACATGCATGTCATCATGGTGACAACTGTCAGCGGAAAGTACAAGAGAACAAAAATCTGACAAATATGTTTATGCAGAAATCTGACACAAAAGCACACGGTGACATGTCATCTAAGCAGATGTTCTATAAACAGAATGTCAAAGATGTCATCCTCAATGTCCTCATCTGATGTTATAATTGTGTGCAATGCCGGGCTAAATTTCATTTGCGAAAATACATTTAATGTTAGACATTAAAAGCTAAGCAAAACCATTCAATTCTCTTTTGTCTTTCAGAAGGCAAAACCTGTTCATTTTAATAAAGCACAATATAAACTTGCTGTAATCTCTGCATCTGACATTTGCAATTTTTCCTTGTGCATTACTCCATCTCCTACGGGGCTCAGTCGACCCTATGTTCTGGCTAAGAAATGTATTGTACATATACAAAACTGCAATTATAATACTTGTATTCAATTCAAAGGGATATTAAATTTATATATCGATGGCATGTCTTTATTCTCATTAGTGACATCCCAGTTTGCTCATGAAAATCAGAAATGTTGATTATGAATGTTCAGAAATTTCAATGCATATTGCATGAACCTTACAAACTGTTGGAATATTGAATTTCACATTGTTTGGCAGTATTATTCATATTTAAAGGGTGATTCTCCTTTATGTAGGCATTTTACATTATAATAACTTTCCCTTTTATAAGTAATAACACAGCCACTGGTGCAATGGTCACTACAGGACCAGCTTCTGGCATGAAAAGAATAAGGGGAGAGTTACATAGTTGCATAGAACGGTTGAAAAAAAGACATACGTCCATCTAGTTCAACCAAGTGATGGATGGGGATGTGAATTTTAGGAAAGGGGAGTGAGACCCAGATTTCTATACATTTAAATAGGTACTAGTGTTATTAACCCTTACACTACCAAGGTTTTTTCATTTTTGAGTTTTCATTTTTCTTCCCTATCTTACTTGAGTCATAACTTTTTTATATTTCCATTCACATGGCTGTATGAGGGCTTATTTTTTGCGGGGCAAGTTGTACTTTCTAATGCCACCAATCATTATGCATTATGCAATGTAGGAGAAAATGGTAAAAAAAAAATCCAAATAGGGTGGAATTGGAAAAAAAACCCAATTCCCCCACCGTCTTACAGGTTTTGTTCCCACAGCATTTTATTTGCTGCAAAACTGACCCATGCCCTTCATTTTCTGGATCAGTACAATTACAACAATACCACATATGTATAGGTTTTATATGTCTAAATAGTGTAAAAATACACATTAGGCTTCTTTCACACGAAAGTTGTGTTTTGCGATCCGCAAATTGCAGATCCGCAAAAAAAAACGGATGAAGTCCGTATGGCATCCGCTTTTTTTTTTGCGGATCCACTGTAACAATGCCTATCCTTGTCCGCAAAACGGACAAGAATAGGACATGTTCCATTTTTTTGCGGGGCTACGGAATGGACATACGGATGCGGATAGCACACGGTGTGCTGTCAGCATTTTTTGCCGACCCATAGAAATGAAAAGGTCCGCATCTTATCAGCAAAATATGTGGATCGGAGCCTGCAAAATATACTGTCGTGTGAAAGAAGCCTTACACAAGACGAACAGCAGGAGTCAAATGGGAGCAAAACAAATCCCCAAAAACTATTTAAATATAGAAATGCTGAAAAACCAAGGTCTGATCAAATAGGTCTCCTAAATAATGGTAATGGGGGTTAGTCACTGAAGATAAGGAAAAGGCAGAGTTACTAAATGTTTTTTTTTAAGCTCTGTATATACAAAAGAAGAGAAAGGAGCTGATATTGGTGGTGGCTGGGCTGTTAGTAAATCCAGTAATATACTAAATTATACATAGTGTATGGTCCAAGCTAAGTTAAATAAGGTAAATGTGAACAAGGCTCCGGGTCCAGATGGATTACACTCAAGAGTTCTAAAAGAGCTCAGTCATTGCTGTGCCCCTGTTTATAATTTTTAAAGATTCTCTAGGTACAGTGCCAAGTGATTGGCGCAAGGCAAATGTGGTGCCCATATTCAAAAAAGGATCTAGTTCCTCCACGGGTAATTATAGACCAATTAGTTTAATTCTGTTGTGGGAAAAATGTTTGAGGGACTCTTAAGAGACTATACACAGGAGTATGTGACTGTAAATACTATCATAAGTAATAACCAGCATGGGTTTACCAAGGACAGAAGTTGTCAGACTAACCTGATTTGTTCTTATAAGGAGGTGAGTAGGAGCCTGGACAGAGGGGCGGCTGTGGAAGTAGTGTTTCTGGATTTTGCAAAGGCTTTTGATACTGTCCCTCATAGACGTTTAATAGGTAAATTAAGGTCTATAGGCTTGGAAAGTATAGTCTGTAATTGGATTGAAAACAGGCTGAAGGACCGTGTCCAGATAGTTGTAGTCAATGATTCTTATTTAGCATGGGCCCGGGTTATAAGTGGTGTACCCCAAGGTTCAGTGCTGGGTCTGTTGTTTAATGTATTTATTAATGATATCGAGGACGGTATTAATAGCACCATTTCTATTTTTCCAGATGACACTAAGTTATGTAGTACTGTCACTTATACAGAAGGATTTGGGTGTCCTTGTAGATAGTAGATTAAATAACAGCATACAATGTCAATCAGCTGGTTCTAAGGCCACCAGGATATTGTCATGCATTAAATGATGCATGGACTTGCGGGGCAGGGATGTAATACTAGCACTTTACAAAGCATTGATGCGGCAGGGATATGCAGTTCATTTCTGGGCACCAGTCCATAGAAAGGATGATTTGGAACTGGCAAAAGTACAAAGGAGATCAACTAAACTGATAAGGGGCATGGAAGGTCTTAGTTATGAAGAAAGATTAAAAGAATTAAATGTGTTTAGTCTTGAGAAGAGACGTCTAATTGGGGGCATGATTAACCCATGCATATATATGAATGGGCCATACAAAAAATACAGTGAAAAACTGTTCCATGTAAAATGCCCTCAAAAGACAAGGAGGCACTGCCTCCGACTGGAGAAGAAAAGTTCAGTCTCTAGTAGCGTCATAGGTTCTTTATGGTAAGAATTGTGAATCTGTGGAATAGTGGTCACTAAGTGGTCACAGAAGGAACAGTGGACAGTTTTAAAAAGGGTTTAGATGAATTCTTAAAAGTAAATGAAATAAATACTTATGAAAATGTGTAGAGAGTCTCACTTCCTTCTGGTATTCACATTCTCGCCTATGCCATGATTGAACTTAAAGGGGTTGGCCACTTTGTTAGCACTTATTAAAACTCTAAAGAAAGCAGGTTGACAATAAACTTCCTCATATATCTTCTGCAGCAGATCTGCCTGGTTCCTTTGCTATTGGCAGCCACGCCCCTCAGTCCTGCTCTCATAGCTGCCTGTTTCGTCCATGCCTGCACCTGCACTAGTCCATGGAAGGAGTGTGCTGCTCCTGGGTCCTAAAGGCACCCTGCTTGTGTCAGAGAAGTTTCCTTCTGCTGTGACTGCAGTCCTGACTATACAGGGCTGAAGGGGCTTAGCAGAGAAACTTGCTAGAAGCTGAAATAAAGAAACTTTGCAAGAGGAAGAGAGCCTGAGGAGAAGCTGTGATAGACTCACTGACTGCAGTGATGTAGCAGGGCCAGGAAGGTGCTGTGGACAACAAAGTGTGAGCAATCCTAGTGTCTGTCCTGTCTATGACCACTCTGCAATGTGATCTTATCACAGACTTGTTTATTCCAGCTAGACCAACAGGTCAGGAGCTTTAACCCCTTCTGAGCTGTCAGTATGGTTGAGGTCAGTGATATCAGCAGCAGTCACTGATGTCATCTGTAAATATGTGCCCTCTCCTTCCTGCACACTGTATATAGTGATATATGATGCCCCCAATACAGTGATATGTGATCACCACTTTATACTGTATATAGTGATGTGTGACCCCCTGTATACAGTAATAGTTGCCCCCACCACCATCATACACTGTATATACTGATGTGTGACCCCCCACCACTGCATACAGAGATCTGTGAACCCCTGTACAGTGACCCCCTTTATACTGTATATACAGATGTGTGACCCCCTGTACATTATATATAGTGGTGTGACCCCCTGTACTTTATATATATTGATGTGTGACCCTCTGTACATTATATATAGTGATGTGTGACCCTCTGTACTTTATATATAGTGACTTGTGACCCCCCCTGTACATTATATATAGCTATTTGACTACACTCATTTTCCCTTTTTTCCCAGATGAAGGGTAGTCATATATTCATAGATGATTGATGGGCTGTCAGCTGGGAGCAAGTCATATGATGATAGACAGGAGGCTTCTCTGTATGTCAGCAGATCGATTTGTGTAGTCCGTGCACCTAAATAGAAATCTATGACAGCTCAGAGCTGCCATAGATTTCTGGCTTCATTTGAGTCAGAAAACTGGTGAAAATGAACATAAATTTGTTGGGGTGACTGGTCACGCCCTGTCTCTGCCCTTGTCACGCTCTTTAAAAAAAAAAAAGCGCAATTAAATATTTGCAAACACATAGAGGTAGATTTATTAAAACTGATGTAAAGGAAAACTGGCTTAGTTGCCCATAGCAACCAATCAGATTCCACCTCATTTTCCAAAGGAGCTTTGAAAAATGAGAGGTGGAATCTGATTGGTTGCTATGGGCAACCAAGCCAGTTTTCCTTTACACCAGTTTTGATAAATCTGTCCCATAGTTTGCAACTTTTTAACACCACTTTTTAGGAACAAGGGAAATGATAACTCCCCCCTCATTCTGTTTTTGGCTTACATCCAATGGCACAACTAGAAATGACTGGGCCCCACAGCAAATTTATGAAAAGGGTAACACCCCCTCTCCTTTACTGTTGGGACTGGGGCGTTCTTTCTATTGCTATGTCTGTACAACAGTTATTCACTGATAACTGGGTTATTGATATTATCTAAGGGGCTCTTGTCTCTATGGGAACACAGGTGGGCGGGGAGGTCATGTGACTGCTCCTCTAGACATGCTTGCTGCAGTGCATGCTGGGATTGTTACTTTCACTTTGCAGCTGCTCCTCCCACACAGCCTGTCTGAGGGAGCTCCTCCAGGGAAGTGTGTCATGGTGAACATGTTAGATAAATGACGTACAGCCAGTACATGTCACCTGAGAAATACTTCATAGTGTTGGCTATTGTCTGGGGGAATTTTGGATTTTTGATACTTAGGGTGGCCAACCCCTTTAATGTAGTTATGTTTTTTTAACCATATTAACTATGTAACAGTTAAGTTAAGATTACTGATCTATAATCACCTGACATTAACCCCTGTTGTCTGCTTTGTGAAATTCCCGAGCAGGCACCATCTTTAAAAAGAACACATGCACCATACATGTACGGTGTATGTTATAAAGGGGTTAAACGTTCTAACCACTTGCATTACAGTATCTACTTCTACTTTTAATTGTAACTACATAATACTGGTGGTGATTTACAGGTTGCTTCAATTTGATTAAGGACTCTGTCCGAAACGCGTAAACTGTTTTTGGAGTCTGTACACTGCACTTGGCTGTTCTGAATTTTCAAATAAAGTGCCTGAAATAACACTTCACCGTTGCTGTATTTTTCCCTTCTCTTGGATCTCAGGCCCTCTGCCCAGGCTGTCCGTGCAAGGTGCATATCTATGCTTCAGGTGAGCTGGACTGTTTTTGCTTAATGCTTCAATTTGAAAAAAGTTTCTAATTTGAGGTATTTGCTAGTGTTGAGTGCTTGTGTTTTCAAATTCGGAGTACAAGTTTCGGGCTCAGGTTATCTAAGAATTCAGTTATGCATTCCGCTACCACGGACCATAACTTATGGTCCTTGGTAGTGGAATCCATAACGGAATTCTTAGATAACCCAAACCTGAACCTTGTACGCTGAACTTGAAAACACACATTTGCTCAACACTAGTGTTTACCCCTTGTAAGGCATATCTATTATTGTTTCTGAAGAAGAAAAGCTTTAAATAAAGCATCCATTCCATAATATTCCATATTAATGTCCGTAATATTTTGAGGTTCATTCCTTGAGCCTGATTTCTTGAGCTTTACCAAAATACATAATGAATCCTAAACCAAAAACTATACTTTGTGACCTTACAAAGCAAGCAAATAATCTCTGAAATATCTTAAATTAGGCATAATCAAGATGTAAGATGTCTTTCATTAGCAACAACATTAGTTATATTAGTAATGAACAACATTTAAAGAGAACCTGCCCCCACAAAATGCAATGTAATCTGCAGGCAACATGTTATAGAGCAGGAGGAGCTAAGCAGATTGATGTATAGTTGTGAGAAAACATTCAGAAAAACGTGTTATTTTACATTTATACCTCTGCTGTTATTCTTTAGAATGTTTTGTAATTTTAAAAATTTCTTATGTACCTATTAGAGATGAGCGAGCACTAAAATGCTCAGGTGCTCGTTATTCGAGTCGAACTTTTCCTGATGCTCGGGTGCTCATTTCGAATAACGAACCCCATTGAAGTCAATGGGAGACTCGAGCATTTTTTGCAGGGGACCGGGGCTCTGCCTAGGGAAGGCTGGGTGAAAACCTGGAAACCTCAGAAAATGATGGAAACACCACGGAAATGGACAGGAAACACCAGGGGCAGCATGTAGGGATGCCTCTGAGGCTCCCTAATTGCACCATTTTTTCTAAATCTGGACAATAGTCTGGGGATGACCCCAAGGCAATTTTCAGGGACACGGTAATGGTGACCCACTTAAAAATGCTGCCTGACAACCTGGAGGTGAACCCCTGATTGTCTGTCTTTCAATAAGATTGCAGTTTAAAGCATGGTGGTGAGCCTCAGTAATAAGATTGCAGTGTAAAGCATGGTGGTGAGCCTCAGTATGACTTTTTAGATGGAGATTGCATGTGGTCACGTACTCCCTGGAACTCCGTAGTCACCCCTTCTCTGATGTGCTACCCCAGAACATTCTCTGCCCCAATTCGCAAGACCATTTGCAGTCTCCGTGTGCTGACAGTGGGGATTTACCAGTGTTGTCTGAGGAGGTGGTGGACAATGGTGAGACACAGGTGTCGGGGGGGTGAGTTAGTTGTATGGGAAGCAAGTTACAGTGGGGACTCCTTGGGGGGACCTTCTCATGATGGGACAGATTCAATTTTGTTTAGAAAGGCTAATGGGCTTCCGTCAGCACTGTGTGTATAGAACCCCATGGCCTTTCATAAAAATAGTCTGGGGATGACCCCAAGGCAATTTTCAGGGACACGGTAATGGTGACCCACTTAAAAATGCTGCCTGACAACCTGGCGGTGAACCCCTGATTGTCTGTCTTTCAATAAGATTGCAGTGTAAAGCATGGTGGTGAGCCTCAGTAATAAGATTGCAGTGTACAGCATAGTGGTGAGCCTCAGTATGACTTTTTAGATGGAGATTGCATGTGGTCACGTACTCCCTGAAACCCCATAGTCACCCCTTCTCTGATGTGCTACCCCAGAACATTCTCTGCCCCAATTCGCAAGACCTTTTGCAGTCTCCGTGTGCTGACAGTGGGGATTTACCAGTGTTGTCTGAGGAGGTGGTGGACAATGGTGAGACACAGGTGTCGGGGGGGTGAGTTAGTTGTATGGGAAGCAAGTTACAGTGGGGACTCCTTGGGGGGACTTTCTCATGATGGGACAGATTCAATCTTTTTTTTTTGTTTGTTTATTTAACTTTTATTTAGCACACATAACCACAGAGATATTTATTTGTTCTCTTCGCTGCGCAGTCTGGCGTTGGGGTTCGTCACTTTGATGGCGAGCTGTGCCGCTCTCTCCACAATGGTCTTTCGGTTCTTTGAGGAGACGTTGTGGGCGATTTCTGCACAGAAGGACTTGTTGCTCATCAACAGAACCTCGAGCTCCTTGACATTGTGGACCAGGAATTTGCGGAACCCTGTGGGCAGCATGTGTTTGGTCTTCTTGTTGCTACCGTATCCAGTGTTGGGCAATATAGATACGTAGGTAATATTATTTTTCACACCTATCCCAAAAAAAAAATTTACGCAGTTTGCGCAAATAAAACTGGAAACTGGAACTGGAGAGAGGGCCTGTAGGTGGACCTCCGGAAAAATTGTTTGGAGAGAGGGCCTGTAGGTGGACCTCCGGAAAAATTGTTTGAAGAGAGGGCCTGTAGGGGGCCCTCCTGAAAAATTGTGGTAAAAGAGTGCCAGTTGGAACTCTGAAAAATGGCGTTTTTTTGGTCAGTGTTAGGCAAAGACGATATGGAGGAGTAGGAGGAGTAGAGAAGAGGAATCGGATACATAATTAATGTTAACCTTTAGCTGCTTTCCCCCGGAGGAGATTTGAATTCCGGTGAAATCCAGGCTTTGTTCATTTTAATAAGCGTCAGCCTGTCAGCGCTGTCAGTTGCCAGGAGTGTACGCTTTTCGGTGATGACGCCACCAACTGCACTGAATACCCGCTCTGACAGCACGCTAGCGGCAGGGCAGGCCAGCACCTCCAAGGCGTACAGCGCCAGTTCAGGCCACGTGTCCAGCTTTGAAACCCAGTAGTTGTATGGAGCAGAGTGATCACGCAGGACGTTGGTATGGTCAGCTAGGTACTCCCTCACCATCTTTCTGTACAGCTCCCCCCTACTCTGCCTAGACTGGGGACAGGTGACAGTGTCTTGCTGGGGTGACATAAAACTGGCAAAGGCCTTGGAGAGCGTTCCCCTGCCAGTGCTGGACAAGCTGCCTGCTCGCCTCCTCTCCCCCGCTACTTGGCCCACAGAACCATGCCCTCTGCCGCTAGCGGCGTCAGATGGGAAGGATTGTTTCAGCTTGTGCACCAGGGCCTATTGATATCTATTCACTCTCATACGCCTTTCCTTTACAGGGATGAGAGTGGAAAGGTTCTGCTTGTACCGTGGGTCCAGGAGAGTGAACACCCAGTAATCGGTGTTTAAAAAAATGCTTCTAACAAGAGGGTCATGGGACAGGCAGCCTAACATGAAGTCTGCCATGTGCGCCAGAGTCCCAACACTCAAGAATTCCCTCTCCTCACTGGACTGACTCTCCATTTCCTCCTCCTCCTCCTCCTCCAAGTCCTCCTCTTCAGCCCATACACGCTCAAGAGTTAAAGGGGTATTCTCATCTTGGACAATGGGGGCATATCGCTAGGATATGCCCCCATTGTCCTATAGGTGCGGGTCCCACCGCTGGGACCTGCACCTATAACGAGAACGGGGCCCCCAAAGTGAAGAAGTGCGCACTGCGCAAGCGCGGCCCGCTCTCCATTAACTTCTATGGGGCCGCCGGAAATAGCCGAGCGCTGGTTCGGCTATCTCTGTCGGCTCCGTAGAAATGAATGGGAGCGGTGGCCGTGCATGCGCAGTGCGCTCCCATTCATTTCTATGGAGCCGACAGAGATAGCCGAGCCAGCGTTCGGCTATTTGCGGCGGCCCCATAGAAGTGAATGGAGAGAGGGCCGCGCTTGCGCAGTGCGCACTTCTTCACTTCGGGGGCCCCGTTCTCGATATAGGTGCGGGTCCCAGCGGCAGGACCCGCACCTATAGGACAATGGGGGCATATCCTAGCGATATGCCCCCATTGTCCAAGATGAGAATACCCCTTTAAGGACTGAGCACTGGTACCCTCTTCTGTCTCACCGACATTCTCCTCCTCTTCCTCCTCATCCCCCTCCTCCGATACACGCTGAGAAACAGATCGGAGGGTGCTCTGGCTATCAAGCGACGTATCTTCCTCCACCGTCTCTTGTGACAAGCGCAAAGCATCCAACTTGATGCTGAGCAGTGAGTTTTTCAACAGGCAAAGCAGCGGGATGGTGAGGCTGATAATGGCGGCATCACCGCTGAACATCTGTGTTGACTCCTCAAAGTTGCTCAACACCTGGCAGATATCAGACATCCACGTCCACTCCTCATTGTAGACTTGAGGAATCTGACTGACCTGACTACCAGTTCTGGTGGAAGTTGACATCTGGCAGTCTACAATCGCTCTGCGCTGCTGGTAAACTCTGGATAACATGTTTAATGTGGAATTCCATCTCATGGGCACGTCGCACAACAGTCGGTGAGCGGGCAGTTATAGGCGGCGCTGCGCTGCCCTGAGAGTGGCAGCATCTGTGGTCGACTTGCGGAAATGCGCACAGATGCGGCGCACCTTGGTGAGCAAATCAGAAAGATTGGCGTATGTCTTGAGGAACCGCTGAACTATTAGATTGAACACGTGGGCCAGGCATGGCACATGTGTCAGTCTGCCGAGTTGCAGAGCCGCCACCAGGTTACGCCCGTTGTCACACACAACCATGCCTGGCTTGAGGTTCAGCGGTGCCAGCCACACATCGGTCTGCACCGTGATGTCCTGTAACAGCTCTTGGGCGGTGTGCCTTTTGTCACCTAAGCTCAGAAGTTTGAGCACCGCCTGCTGGCGCTTACTAACGGCACTGCTGCTGCACCTAGAGCTACCGACTGAAGGCGCCGTGGAGGAGGAGGAGGGGTCGGAGGAGGAGGCATAGTACGTCTGAGAGACCGTGACCGAGGTAGGCCCCGCAATCCTCGGTGTGGGCAGTACATGAGCGGCCCCAGGGTCAGTCTCGGTCCCAGCATCCACCAAGTTAACCCAATGTGCCGTCAGTGAGATGTAGTGTCCCTGCCCGGCAGCACTTGTCCACGTGTCCGTGGTTAGGTGGACCTTCTCAGAAACAGCGTTGGTCAGGGCACGGAGGATGTTCTCTGACACGTTCTGGTGTAGGGCTGGGACGGCACATCGGAAAAAATAGTGGCGGCTGGGGACCGAATACCGAGGGGCAGCCACCGCCATGAGATTGCGAAAGGACTCGGTCTCTACCAGCCTATAGGGCAGCATCTCCAGGCTCAGCAATTTGGAGATGTGGACGTTGAGGGCTTGGGCATGTGGGTGGGTGGAACTGTATTTCCTCTTGCGCTCCAGCGTCTGCTGTAAAGACAGCTGAACGCTGCGCTGGGACACATTGGTGGACACTGTGGAGGATCGTGGAGGCGAAGGTGTGGTTTTCCGGCGGGAGGCGCTCGTGCCGGGGTCCTGGGCAGGGGGTTGACTAGCAGAGGCAGCGAGTGACACAGGGGAAGGAGCAGTGGTGTGACCCGCAGGAGGTGGTGAACGGCCTTGGTTCCATTGAGTGGGGT
Organism: Rhinella marina; assembly: GCA_900303285.1. NCBI lineage: Eukaryota > Metazoa > Chordata > Amphibia > Anura > Bufonidae > Rhinella > Rhinella marina. The sequence continues at coordinate 8,712 of ONZH01013922.1, read as the reverse complement.
GTTTAGCACTCATATGCCTGCGCATGCTGGTGGTGGTTAGGCTAGTAGTGGTGGCACCCCTGCTGATCCTGGTGTGGCACAGGTTGCACACCACAGTCCGTCGGTCATCCTCACTTTCTTTAAAGAACCTCCAGACTTGCGAACATCTAGGCCTCGCCACGGGAGCTTCACTACGTGAAACAGTTGCTGCTGATGCACCAGCTCTGGCCCTGCTTCTCCCTCTGGCCACACCACTGCCTCTTCCAACCTGTTCTGGTGTAGCACTCGCCTCCGCCTCAGAAGCACTGTCTTCACTCGGCTTATCAACCCAGCTTGGGTCAGTCACCTCGTCATCCTCCGATTCCTCAGTCTGCTCCCCCCTCGGACTTTCTGCCCTGACAACAACTTCACCACTGCCTGACAACCGTGTCTCCTCATTTTTCCGACACCTCTTTACAAACTTCTTCCACTAACTCAACATTGTCATCATCATCATCACCCACAGACTGCGACAGTTTGAAAACTTGGGCATCGGGAACGAGGTCAGCAGCAACCTGAGAAGTGGTTTGTGACTCTGGGAAGGGTCCAGAAAACAGTTCCTGAGAGTATGCCGGATCGCATTCCAAATTTTCCTGGGAGGGGGCAGACTGGGGGAAAAGAGGTTGAGGTGGAGGAGCCAGAGGAGTGCTCCCTTGGGTAACGTGGGTGGACTGCGTGAAAGACTGACTGGTGGACAAATTACTTGAAGCATTGTCTGCAATCCACGAGATCAGCTGTTCGCACTGTTGTGGTTTCAACAGTCCTCTACCACGTGTCCCTGTAAGTTGAGACATGAAGCTAGGGAGTGTAGCTCTGCGGCGTTCCCCTGCTCCCTCATCAGCAGGTACTGTCTCACCCTGCCCAGGACAACGGCCTCTGCCCCCTGCAGTAATTGAATGCCCACGCCTCGTCCTCGACCCTTAGCCCTGGGGTTCAACATTTTCTGTATATAAGTGTATTATATAAAAAATAAACAATAAATGGGCCTGCTGTACTGAAACCCACAAACTTGTTCAGTCTGGTTTAATTAAGTGACTTACAGAAAGTGTCACCTGGACAGAAAATACAGATTGGAGTGAGTGTACTGAACTGTGACAGACAGAATGGTTCCACGCAGCTGTGTGAAATGGATTTGTATCACTGAGCTAAAACAACAAAAAAACTATTTTTTTTATATATTTTTTTTTGTAGTTTTGTTTTTTTGGGAACGTGACGTGCAGAAGCTATCGTAGAGCTAACTGAAACCCTGCTGACGTTGGCTATTTTGACTGCGACCCAGACAAATGTCGCACAGATATTTTTGGGATCAAGCTATATACGTGACAGCAAAAGACTTGGTTTAATTAAGTGATGTACAGAAAGTGTCACCTGGACAGAAAATACGGATTGGAGTGAGTGTACTGAACTGTGACACACAGAATGGTTCCACGCAGCTGTGTGTAATGGATTTGTATCACTGAGCTAAAACAACAAAAAAACTATTTTTTTATATATATATTTTTTGTAGTTTTGTTTTTTTGGGAACGTGACGTGCAGAAACTATCATAGAGCTAACTGACACACTGCTGACGGTGGCTATTTTGACTGCGACCCAGACAAATGTCGCACAGAGATTTTTGGGATCAAGCTATATACGTGACAGCAAAAGACTTGGTTTAATTAAGTGACGTACAGAAAGTGTCACCTGGACAGAAAATACGGATTGGAGTGAGTGTACTGAACTGTGACACACAGAATGGTTCCACGCAGCTGTGTGAAATGGATTTGTATCACTTAACTAAAACAACAAAAAAACAATTTTTTTTAAATTTTTTTTTTGGAGTTTTGTTTTTTTTTGGAATGTGATGTGCAGAAACTATCGTAGAGCTAACTGACACACTGCTGACGTTGGCTATTTTGACTGCGACCCAGACAAATGTTGCACAGAGATTTTTTTGGGATCAAGCTATATACGTGACAGCAAAAGACGTGGTTTAATTAAGTGACGTACAGAAAGTGTCACCTGGACAGAAAATACGGATTGTAGTGAGTGTACTGAACTGTGACACACAGAATGGTTACACGCAGCTGTGTGAAATGGATTTGTATCACTGAGCTAAAACAACAAAAAAACTATTTTTTTAATATATTTTTTTGTAGTTTTGTTTTTATGGGAACATGACGTGCAGAAACTATCGTAGAGCTAACTGACACACTGCTGACGTTGGCTATTTTGACTGCGACCCAGACAAATGTTGCACAGAGATTTTTTTTGGATCAAGCTATATACGTGACAGCAAAAGACTTGGTTTAATTAAGTGACGTACAGAAAGTGTCACCTGGACAGAAAATACGGATTGGAGTGAGTGTACTGAACTGTGACACACAGAATGGTTCCACGCAGCTGTGTGAAATGGATTTGTATCACTGAGCTAAAACAACAAAAAAACTATTTTTTTTTATATATTTTTTTTGTAGTTTTGTTTTTTTTGGAACGTGACGTGCAGAAACTATCGTAGAGCTAACTGACACACTGCTGACGTTGGCTATTTTGACTGCGACCCAGACAAATGTCGCACAGAGATTTTTTGGATCAAGCTATATACGTGACAGCAAAAGACTTGGTTTAATTAAGTGACGTACAGAAAGTGTCACCTGGACAGAAAATACGGATTGGAGTGAGTGTACTGAACTGTGACACACAGAATGGTTCCACGCAGCTGTGTGAAATGGATTTGTATCACTGAGCTAAAACAACAAAAAAACTATTTTTTTTTATATATTTTTTTTGTAGTTTTGTTTTTTTTGGAACGTGACGTGCAGAAACTATCGTAGAGCTAACTGACACACTGCTGACGTTGGCTATTTTGACTGCGACCCAGACAAATGTCGCACAGAGATTTTTTGGATCAAGCTATATACGTGACAGCAAAAGACTTGGTTTAATTAAGTGACGTACAGAAAGTGTCACCTGGACAGAAAATACGGATTGGAGTGAGTGTACTGAACTGTGACACACAGAATGGTTCCACGCAGCTGTGTGAAATGGATTTGTATCACTGAGCTAAAACAACAAAAAAACTATTTTTTTTATATATTTTTTTGTAGTTTTGTTTTTATGGGAACGTGACGTGCAGAAACTATGGTAGAGCTAACTGACACACTGCTGACGTTGGCTATTTTGACTGCGACCCAGACAAATGTCGCACAGAGATTTTTGGGATCAAGCTATATAAGTGACAGCAAAAGACTTGGTTTAATTAAGTGACGTACAGAGAGTGTCACCTGGACAGAAAATACGGATTGGAGTGAGTGTACTGAACTGTGACAGACAGAATGGTTCCACACTGCTGTGTGAAATAGATTTGTATCACTGAGATATAACATTAAAAAAAGGGGGTTATATATGGCGATAGCTGCACTACTAGTGCCAGCCAGCCAGCCAAGCCAGGAGACAAAAAAAAAATTCTTGTAGCCCTTAGAAGGGCTTTTGGGTTCTTTGTGGGTGATTCCTGCCTAACAGAGAACTAAATGCAGGCCCTAACACTCTCCCTGAAATGTAGCAGCTCTATCCCTAACAACATCCAGACAGCATCTGAGCCGAGCACCGCGACCAGTCAGTAGTATATTCCAGGGTCACCTGATCAGGCCAGCCAACCCCTGCTATTGACATGTAAGGGCCCCACGTGATGCTGGGTGTACCGCAGAGTCTCCTGGCTTGTGATTGGCTGAGTTTATAGGCGCCAAAAATGCACGATGCGGAAGTTGCCATTTCCTCGAGCATGGCGAGATACTCGTCCGAGTAGCGAGCACTTACGAGTACCCTAATACTCGAACGAGCACCAAGCTCGGACGAGTATGCTCACTCATCTCTAGTACCTATCCATATTTTAGCAACTAGACCTAAAAAATGTCAAGACTTCCTTTTCTTTTAGAGCAGCCATATGGAACATAAACATAATGGACAGGAACTGATCTATTAGACCTGTATAGAAGATTGATCTTGACATGCTTTGTGACCTTTGCAGAGGTCAGGAGGGAGTTGATAAGTTGTTATGTCTCCTATTGTGCATGGATAAATACTGTTTTATCTATACAGAGGTGATATTTGTCATTGTAATACTGCCTGTGATGATAATGTGATGGCTATGGAAAACGTTTGAAAAGTTTCCTACACAAAACAAGATGTCTCAGCGTATTATTAGACCTAGTGGCTAATGGAAAATCTACAAGATTTTGGGAATTTATTTTAATTAATGTGATATGGGACATCAAAACAAAAATCACCATAAATTTTAAGGAAATTGACATTAAAATGGTATTTAAACAATTGGTAATTTTCTGATTACACATTGCATTTAAAGGAGTTGTCTAGGATCTTTATATTGATCGTCTATCCTCATGATAAGCCATCAATATCAGATTCCACATAATTGCTGATTAGCTGTGGAAGTTGGCATCGGAATTTCAAAGCTATGTCCATTTTGCTTTAGACACAGCTGATAACTACAGCTCTGTTTCCATTGAAGTGGTTTCATTGGGTATGAACAGTACTATAAGAGCACACTTGTAGGTAATATTGAAAGACTGATATCACACCTATTTTTCTTTTTTCATAACTATTGAGTTTGGTCATAATCTGACCACAAAGACAATGTTTATGAAGAGCTTTAATATGGATCCTCAAGATTTAACTTGTCACATGCACTCCTATTCAAATTAATATTTACCATAAAAAAATACACAACGCAATTTGGTAGCCAATTAAAAATTTCACCAAACATTACAATGTCCATTTTCCACTCATTGCTTAAACAGTACAATTACTACCTTGTATAATTAAAAATAATCATTGTGTGAATACATATATCAAACTTTTGTTATAAATGTCTCTTTGAAAATAAGCTCTCCCAAGGATAAACTTTTCTTAAACTCAAGAAAACACATGTATAAAGAAGAAGACATAAATGTTGACATTAAACTAGTAATAATTTCCTAAAAATAGAAATCATATGAACTTACTACTTGCTCATGAAGCACAGCTGATTTATCAGAAAAGGCAATCAAAAATTCATCCAAACATGAATCCAGATTTTGATTTTCCTTAATTTTAGGTTGCGAAGAAAACAGCAGACATCTGTTGATGAGAAAAAAAAAAGCAATCAACCAAAGATTTACATGACCAATATGTAGAATGATAAAAAAGAAACTAGCCAGAAACAATGATTGAAGTAATGTGTTCTGTAGAATGACCTGAGGATAGCTGACCCCAAAACAATAGGACTAAGTTAGAAACAATGTAGAATATTTGGAGAAGAGAGAATAAATTGTGTCTGGGATTGTAATTATTGAGAAAGAGATGGCATGCTCAATAGCTACTCAACATGCAAAGTGTTTTGTGAATTCTCAAATAGAGGTAATCAGTAACAATAATTAAACTTGACGTTAAGCATTCATTTGATGATTCTATCATCCATAGTATGCTATCCCCCTCTCAGATTTAGGAGAGGTTCCATTTACTTGTCTATTTCAAATGTTGTGAGACTTTAATGAGCCTCTGCACTAACGTGTAGTTTTTGTGCTGGCAAATTGCCCGGATACTGCTTACAACCTGTATCTTTATCCTCAGCAGTTTCAAGATATAAAGGGAACATCCAAACTATTAGACTACCATTTTACCAGGAAATTGTTGGTAATTAAATGAACATAAAATTGTTATTGGCAGCATACAACGAAGTAGTTACACTGCTTAATATTAACTTTCTCTAAACAGAACACCACAGACAATCACATTTTATAAAATATGAAAATCAGTGTAAAACTTTGGAAGCCTTAAAGTACATTTGCTTTTTTACTTTAGAAATACCCATAAATAAATTGTATTTTATGTTTATATCTTTTTATTAAAGGGGCCCTGCCATCCATTTTTTAGTCATATGTTAACAACCTAAATATGAATGTATTACTGAATGTATAATTGCCCTGACTCTTTATCTTCCACTTTTGTTTGGACTTTTAGCACAGTAAACAGCCTGGCTTGACTTTATCAGTCAAACCATTTAGGCTACTTTCACACTAGCGTTTTTAAATTCCGGTATTGAGTTCCGTCATAGGGGCTCAATTAAACTGAACTGAAGACAACGGAATGCTCCTGAAAGCATTCCATTCCGTCTTCAGACCGGAAAACAAACCGCAGCATGCTGCGGTTTTCTCTCCGGTTTAGGCATCCGCACCAAGCCGGATCCGGAATGACCCCCAATGCAAGCCAATGGGGACGGATCCGTTTGGTGTGACACACCAGTAATCCGGATCTGTCCTCCATTGACTTGCAATGGGGGGTCATTACGGATCCGGCTACACAGAAATACATACATACAGACATACAGACATACATACATACATACTCACATACTCCAGCCCGGGACACCGGCAGCACGTCTTCACGCGCCTCCTGCGCGCAGCTATGACGTTTCCCCACTGCGCCCAGAGCCCAGCATTTCCCCACTGCGGAATCGTCATTACTGCGCGCAGGAGGCGCGTGAAGACGTGCTGCCGGCGTCCCGGGCTGGAGTATGTAAGTATGTATGTGTTTGTGTGTGTATGTCTGTATGTATTGCTGTCTCAATGTCTGTCAACATGTGTGGGGCCGGAGCGCTGCTCCGGCTCCACACATGTATCAGCGTTAGCACGGATCCGTTGGCACCCTTTAGGTGCCGGATCCGTGCTAACGCTAGTGTGAAAGAGGCCTTACTCTCAACAGAGAAGGAAATAGAATGATTTAATCAAAGCATCACACAGTGCACTACTCTTCTGTTGGCATCTTTATATAGACCTATGAAGAGAGCAATAGTGCTGTCATGCTGTAATCCCTATTCTACAGGCCGAACTGGATGGACAGATGTCTTTTTTCGGCCTTATAAACTATGTTACTATGTTACTATTGTACTAGTTTACTAACAGATAACATTTTTCCTTTACAGCAGCAGTAAACTAACAGCAGTATCCTATCTGTATAGGAGTTTTATTTCTCTGTACTGACTGCTACAGAAGGACACTATTTTGTATTTCATGTTCAATAACATAGTACAGCTGAAATGAAAAAGAAAAAGCAGTCAACGATTCTAAAATTAATTGTCTATGAGTACTGAGTTTTTTGTTAATACCTCATTCTGATTAAACTGATCCTTTAATATTTGTTTGCATTTGAAGATGTGGCTGCCATTTTAGTGGTGCATTCCTGACTAACTGATGCATCTCACAGGCTAATTTTAATTAGTGCAATGGTGACCATTTGGCCAGGAGAGGAAAATACAGAGTGGGCACAGCATGCATGTGTAATCTGCCTTCCTTGAATTTATTGGAAGTCAGTTGGCACCAAAAAAGGTAGTAGTATTTAACATAGTCTCCTGTCTAAACGAGATCATCTTGCCAAAAGAGATCGTTTTTCTGGCAGACATTGTAAGACTCAATCAGACTCATTCACAGCCCAGCACAGAATGATGTTCTGATTAGAGATGAGCGAGCACTAAAATGCTTGGGTGCTCGTTATTCGAGTCGAACTTTTCCCGATGCTCGGGTGCTCGTTTCGAATAACGAACCCCATTGAAGTCAATGGGAGACTCGAGCATTTTTGCGGGGGACCAAGGCTCTCCCTAGGGAAGGCTGGGTGAAAATCTGGAAACCTCAGAAAATGATGGAAACACCACGGAAATGGACAGGAAACAGCAGGGGCAGCATGCATGGATGCCTCTGAGGCTGCCTAATCCCACCATTACCCCAAATTCTCAGGCAACAGCCTGGTGGTTACCCTCATGGCAATTGTGCTCACCCTGACCAAGAAAGGCGAGGCAAATACCCTTCACATGTTAGGGAAGCACCAAAATAGGTGCAACGAAGGTCCATCACTGCCTGCAGGTGACACCACTGCTCATGCTGGCACTGCAGCTGACATCAAGTTTAGTATCTGTTCTTATCAGTTGCTGTGGCTGTTGGTGGTAAAGTGGTGAGCATAGCTGCTTCCCAAGCAGTTGACCCGGGTTCGATTCTCGTCTATCGCAGGAGGCAATTAAAAAATCAGTACAATATCTAATACGTCCCCTACCCGGGTAAATTGTTTGGAGAGAGGGCCTGTAGGTGGGGGGGAAGGAGGTTTCGCTGGAAGAGCCAGAGGAGTGCCCCCTGGGCTAGCGTGTGTGGTGGTGACAACAGCCGGAATGGATTTTGGGAAAACTGTTTGCTTCAACCCGTATGGTATTGATTCTTCTCAGTTTAATACCGTATACGTCCCCTATCTTGCCGACCCTATATTTAATGGATTTTTCAAACACGGAAACGGAAAAAGAGCTTGCTCTGGCCAGGGGAGTGTCTTTCCCACTGCAGCTAAGGGGACGTGTCCATGCTCTGCCTATCACACGGTCAGGAGGCAATTAAAGAAGAAAAACAAAAAACATCAGTACAATATCTGAATACGTCCCCTATCCGGGTAAATGGAGAGAGGGCCTGTAGGTGGGGGGAAAGGAGGTTTCGCTGGAAGAGCCAGAGGAGTGCCCCCTGGGCTAGCGTGTGTGGTGGTGACAACAGCCAGAATGGATTTAGAAAAACTGTTGCATCAACCGGTATGGTATTGATTCTTCTCAGTTTAATACCGTATACGTCCCCTATCTTGGGAACTTATAGTTCATGGATTTTTCCACCACGGAAAAGGAAAAGAGCTTG
>ONZH01013921.1:0-26709 GCA_900303285.1 Rhinella marina | reverse complement strand
GACCCAAAAAACGCCATTTTTTAGAGGTCCAACTGGCACTCAATTTTTTAGCACAATTTTTCAGGAGGGCCCGTACAGGCCCTCTTCAACATTTTCAGGAGGGCCCCCTACAGGCCCTCTCTTCAACAATTTTTCAGGAGGGCCCCCTACAGGCCCTCTCTTCAAACAATTTTTCAGGAGGGCCCCCTACAGGCCCTCTCTTCAAACAATTTTTCAGGAGGGCCCCCTATAGGCCCTCTATTCAAACAATTTTTCCAGAGGTCCACCTACAGGCCCTCTCTTCAAACAATTTTTCAGGAGGGCCCCCTACAGGCCCTCTATTCAAACAATTTTTCAGGAGGGCCCCCTACAGGCCCTCTATTCAAACAATTTTTCCAGAGGTCCACCTATAGGCCCTCTGTCCAAACAATTTTAACGGAGGTCCACCTACAGGCCCTCTCTCCAAACAATTTTTTCGGAGGTCCACCTATAGGCCCTCTCTCCAAACAATTGACGTCTTTTTCCTATCTTTCTCTCTCTCCAAACTATTTTTCCGGATAGCTGCCATATACGGTATTAAACTGAGAAGAATACGGAGAACACATGCTACACTTGATCAAGTTCATAATTTACGACTGTACCGGTTAAAGCAACAGTTTTCCCAAATCCAGTCCGGCTGTTGTCACCACCACACACGCTAGCCCAGGGGGCACTCCTCTGGCTCTTCCAGCGAAACCTCCTTCCCCCCAGCCTGCCCCCCACCTACAGGCCCTCTCTCCAAACAATTGACGTCTTTTTCCTATCTTTCTCTCTCTCCAAACTATTTTTCCGGATAGCTGCCATATACGGTATTAAACTGAGAAGAATACAGAGAACACATGCTACACTTGATCAAGTTCATAATTTACGACTGTACCGGTTGATGCAACAGTTTTCAAAAATCCATTCTGGCTGTTGTCACCACCACACACGCTAGCCCAGGGGGCACTCCTCTGGCTCTTCCAGCGAAACCTCCTTGCCCCAGCCTGCCCCCCCCCCCCACCTACAGGCCCACTCTACAAACAATTTAGCCGGATAGGGGACGTATCAGAAGTTGCACTCATGTTTGTTTTTGTTCTTCTTTTATCTGCCTCCTGACCTGTGATAGGCAGAGCATGGACACGTCCCCTTAGCTGCAGTGGGAAAAACACTCCCCTGGCCAGAGCAAGCTCTTTTTCCGTTTTCCGTGTTCGAAAAATCCATTAAATATAGCGTCCCAAGATAGGGGACGTATACGGTATTAAACTGAGAAGAATCGATACTGCACCGGCTGATGCTAGAGCATTTCCAAATGCATTCTGGCTGTTGTCACCACCACACACGCTAGCCCAGGGGGCACTCCTCTGGCTCTTCCAGCGAAACCTCCTTGCCCCAGCCTGCCCCCCCATCTACAGGCCCACTCTACAAACAATTTAGCCGGATAGGGGACGTATCAGAAGTTGCACTCATGTTTGTTTTTGTTCTTCTTTTATCTGCCTCCTGACCTGTGATAGGCAGAGCATGGACACGTCCCCTTAGCTGCAGTGGGAAAAACACTCCCCTGGCCAGAGCAAGCTCTTTTTCCGTTTTCCGTGTTCGAAAAATCCATTAAATATAGGGTCCCAAGATAGGGGACGTATACGGTATTAAACTGAAAAGAATCGATACCATACGGGTTAAAGCAACAGTTTTCCCAAATCCAGTCCGGCTGTTGTCACCACCACACACGCTAGCCCAGGGGGCACTCCTCTGGCTCTTCCAGCGAAACCTCCTTCCCCCCACCTACATGCCCTCTCTCCAAACAATTTTCCCAGGTAGGGGGACGTATTAGATATTGTACTGATTTTGAATTGCCTCCTGCGATAGATGGGAATCAAACCCGCATCAACTGCTTGGGAAGTAGCTATGCTCACCACTATACCACCAGCAGGCACAGCAACTGATAACAACAGATACTAAACTTGATTTTAGCTGCAGTGCCAGCATGAGTAGTGGTGTCACCTGCAGGCGGTGATGGACCTTCGTTGCACCTAGTTGGGTGCTTCCCTAACATGTGATGGGCATGTGCCTCGCCTTTCTTGGTCTGGGTGAGCACAATTGCCATGAGGGTAACCACCAGGCTGTTGCCTGAGAATTTGGGGTAATGGTGGGATTAGGCAGCCTCAGAGGCATCCATGCATGCTGCCCCTGCTGTTTCCTGTCCATTTCCGTGGTGTTTCCATCATTTTCTGATGTTTCCAGGTTTTCACCCAGCCTTCCCTAGGCAGAGCCTTGGTCCCCCGCAAAAATGCTCGAGTCTCCCATTGACTTCAATGGGGTTCGTTATTCGAAACGAGCACCCGAGCATCGGGAAAAGTTCGACTCGAATAACGAGCACCCGAGCATTTTAGTGCTAGCTCATCTCTAGTTAAAATGAATTTAGTAGTGGGATTCAGTTGGTTAGCTTGGTAGAGAGGTTCGGTCTTGAGGTTCCAAACCGAACCACTAGGGGGAGGGGAGATACACCAAGGAGAGAGTGAGGTCCTTTTTTTTTTTTTTTTTTTCTCTTCCACCTATTATCGGCGAGCAGGAATGTATAATATTTATGGTATATGGTAAATAACTCAAATATATTAACATGGAATGTAAGGGGTTTGAGGGAACGCCACAAGCGGACCGCAGTATTTGATTATGTTGGTAAATATTCACCAGGGATAGTATGTTTTCTAGAGTCACATATGACGAAGGATAAGATCCACATTATTGGTAGAAGATGGTGTAAATCACAATACCACGCTTTTTTTTCTGAATATTCTAGGGGCGTCACTGTATTGACACACGAAAAGGTATATTGGGAAGTATATGATAAAATTTTAGATAGGGAAGGTAGATTTATTTTTTTTCACTGTAAATTAAATGGTACTGTGTGTATTTTGGCATTTATCTATAACCCGCCTCCGTTTAATTTTAAGATTATGTCAATCCTTTTTAGCTTCTGTGAGGGGAAGGAATGTTGTCCGGTACTGGTGATGGGGGATTTTAACGCAGTTATGGATGAACGAGCTGACAGACTCAGAGTTACCCCCCCCGAAATCAGTACCGGACACAACTCCCTTCTGTAGAGTGATCTCTGAGATGGGACTCCAGGATATTTGGAGAAGCCGGAACCCAGGGGTTAAAACATACTCCTGTTGGAATAAATCTAGTCGGACCATGTCCAGAATTGACTTAGTATTAGTGGATAATAGTGCAGCCAAGTATGTGGGGAAAATTCAATATCTTACCCGTACAGTCTCTGACCATTCGCCGTTGCTAGTGGAGTTTGTAGGAAATATAAGTTATAATCGGGAGAGAACAAGGATAGGTCCATACTGGTTTTCGTTAATAGAGGGTAACAAAAAAATAGCAAAAGAAATTGGTGAGATCATCGACCTTAACTGGAATTCTGCCGCTGATTTGGTAGTTTGGGATGCCATTAAGTCAGTTGTAAGAGGTAGATACATTGGCATTATTAACAGTACAAAAAAAAATTTTAGAAAGAGGGAAGAAGAGTTAAAACGAAAAGTTAAGGAAGATGAGAAAAAATTTAAATTAAACCCCAGCGACGGAACAGAGTGTGATCTTAAGGGCTCCCAGGCAGAATTAAGACAATATATTCTGTTGAAGGCTAAAAACCAAAACCTATTAAGGGGTATAAAATACTATAAGGACTCAGGCAAACCAAATAGAGGACTGATGACTCTAATCCGTGGTCAAGAGGGGGGGTAAATAATTGGGGCAATTAAGAATAAGAACGATCAGATAGTGGTCCAGCCGCAGGAAATTGTGGAAGTATTCTCCCAGTACTATAAGAAGTTATACTCCTCAGAAACTAGTTATTCTAGCGCAGACCTAAATAGATTTCTAGACAGGATTCCCTTCCCTGTTATCTCTGAGACACATAGACAAGTGCTGGACTCTCCAATAACTGTATTGGAGATTAAAGACGCATTGCAATCAATCAAAGGAAATACATCTCCCGGAGTGGACGGTTTTCCCTTCCAGTTATATCGAGTCCAGGAGGAAATCTTGCTGCCTACTCTGCATAGAGTGCTTTTGACATCGATGGAGAGGGGGGAGCTTCCAGAATCAATGAGGTTGGCTGAGATCATAGTGATTCATAAGGAAGGTAAAAATCCATTAGATACAGAATCTTATAGACCAATATCCCTCCTCAACACCGATGTCAAGATATTTGCAAAATTACTGGCTAACAGGCTCTCTAAAGTAATAGGCAGCATTATAAGCGGGGATCAGTGTGGGTTTATTCCGGGCAGGACGTCAAGGACAAATTTGGAGAGATTGTTTGGAAACATGCAGTTTGAGGACAGGGGGGCTCCCACTCCATCCTGTCTTTAGACGCAAGTAAGGCGTTTGACAGGGTGGAGTGGGAGTTCCTTTGGAATGTTATGAAAAGGTTTGGAATAGGAGACTTATTTATAAAAATGGTGAAGATTTTGTATGAGAAGGTGTATGCAACAGTGAAAATCGGGGGAATATCATCTGAGAAATTTCCATTAAGCCGCGGGACTAGACAGGGCTGTCCCCTCTCCCCGTTACTCTTCGCCCTAAGTATTGAACCCGTGGCAATTTTGATAAGAGAAAGCTTGTTAATTAGGGGCTTTGGGTCGCGGGGAGACAGGGACAGGGTGTCGTTATACGCGGACGATTTGCTTTTGTTTTTGGCGAATCCTCTGGACTCTCTCCTGGAGGTTATTAAAATTATTCAGGAAACTGGCTTCTTTTCTGGCATTTCTATAAATTGGCGGAAGTCTGTACTCCTCCCTTTAGGAGGGGAAAACACGGTAACAAGTAATCATGTGACCGTTTTAAAAGATGGCGATCATTTTAGGTATCTTGGTATTTATATCTCTGGGAAAATAGCAGACTTCTGTAGATTAAATGTAGACAGGATTCTTGACCTCCTAGAGGCAAAAGAACGTGCGTGGAACAAATTAAATATTTCTAAGGTAGATAAGATAGTACTGATTAAGTCAGTCCTTCTCCCGAAACTTTTGTACGTATTTGGCTGCTCTCCTATATGGATTGAAAACGGTGTATATAAGAAGATCAGAAGGATATTAAATTTCTTGATATGGGGTAGGGGGCGTGTTCGCATCAGACAGGAAATTTTGTATGTGAAAAACGAGAAGGGAGGATTATCCCTGCCCGATGCGAAGACATACTTTTTGGCCTCACAACTTTATCATATAGCCAGATGGAAGCAGAATGAGTTTTTTTCTATACTTGATTGCAAGAACTAAGGGAGATTTTCAGGATATCTTCCAATGGCTAGAGTCAGGGCAAAGAAGTAAAGATTGGGAATTATTCCCATTAGTAGGAAAATATATTAGGATATGGAGTGAGGTCAAAAATATACTGAAAACATATGGGATATTGAATTTTGCACCGGTGTTTAATAATAAGAATTTACAATCTGTTTGTGATCTGGGTGTATTGGGCTGTCAAAAGAAAATAGGTAATTTGGTACGTGGGGAAATTGGGGAAATTGGTACGTGCCAATGAGGTTATAAACTGGGAAGAATTTAGGGAGGCCCTAGGGCTTACCCCAAAACATTGGCTCGAATACATTAGACTTAAACATGTATTGAACCAAATTTTGAAGAAAGGGATAAATAAAATAGAAAATGCACCTGGACTAATAAATAATCTTAGAAATGGAAGAATTAAAAATAAAGAGGTCTCAGGAATATACGTTGATCTCAGAGAACACTTCTCGGTGGAATTTAAATGTATAAGAGCATGGGAAGAGGAGACGGGGCTGATTGGAGAAATTCAATGGAGTACAGTATTTCACAACATCAGTAAAGCCTCTAGATCCGGAAACCATCGTATGGTGCAGTTCAATATAGTACATAGACTTTATTACACCCCAAAACTTCTTAATAAATTCGGAAGGGTCAGGAATTCTAAGTGCCCCCGTTGTGGAGAAATAGAGGCCGGAATGACTCATATGTTTTGGTCCTGTAGAGAGCTAATTAAATTCTGGCAGGAGATTAATGGTAAATTAGTGAATAAATTAAAATTACAGTTGGAATTGACTTTGAAATTAGCAATCTTAGGAGATGACACTCAAATTAACGCACCAAAGAAAATTAAAATTAATTTATTACATGACTTGCTAATTGCAAAATTGGTTATAGCGCGTAATTGGATTTCCTCAAGAGCCCCAAGCTCCTTGAAATGGGAAGAGACAGCAGCGTTATATAATTATTGAATAAACTCTAGATTTACAAAACCCCTATTTTTTTTTTCATTTTTTTTTTTTTCTTCTCTCTCCTTGGTGGTTCTCGGGGGGGGGGGGAGGGGGGGATTTAGGTATTAATTTGTACTGTTCATGTATAAATACTTTAAATATGTGTATGGAATTAATTGAAAAGTTAAATAAAGAAATTAAAAGGAAAAAAAAAAAAACATTTTGTAATTGAGAGACCCTGACGTACCCCTACAGTGGAAACCCTCAAAAAGTGAACCCATTTTGGAAACTACACCCTTCAAAGAATATATTAAGGGGGGTACTTGCCACTTTGACCCCCTAAGCGTTTTATGGAATTTGGAAACACTTGGCTGTGAAAATGAAAAGTTTCATTTCTTCCAATAAAATGTTGCTTTAGCCCCAAATTTTTCATTTTCACAAGGGGTAACAGGAGAAAAGCACCCCATAATTTGTTCCCAATTTTCTCCTGAATACGGCAACACCCCATATGTGGTGGTAAACTGCTGTGGGGGCACATGGCAGGACTCAGAACAGAGGGAGCGCCATATGGATTTTGCAGCACAGATTTTGATGGATTGGTTTGCGGGAGCCATTGATTTTTTATTTTTTTGAGTTATTGTCTTATGTGGGGGCTCATTTTTTGCGGGACGAGGTGACGTTTTCATTGGTACCATTTTGGGGTACATAAGACTTTTTGATCGCCTGCTATTACACTTTTTGTGAGGCAAGGTGAAAAAAATGGCTGTTATGGCATAGTTTTTAAAAAAAAATTTTTACAGCATTCACCTGGGGGGCCATCTCATGTAATATTTTTATAGAGCAGGTTGTTACGGACGTGGCGATACCCGATATGTCAAACATTTTTATTCTTGGAAAGTTTTACACATTAGATGCATTTTTGAACAGAATAAAATCTTTTTTTTGTGTTGCTATTTTCTGAGAGCCATATTTTTTTTATTTTTTTGGGCGATTGTCTCAGGTAGGGTCTACATTTCTGGGGGATGAGATGACGGTTTGATTGGTACCATTTTGGGGTAAATACGCTTTTTTGATCGCCTGCTATTACACTTTTTGTAAGGGAAGGTGACCAAAAAAAGGCTGTTTTGGCACAGTTTTTTTTTTTATTGCGTTCACCTGGCAGGGTGGATCATGTGATATTTTTATAGAGCCGGTCGATATAAACGCGGCATACCTAATATGTCTATTTTTATTTTTGTCACTATTTTTTACAATTTTTTTTAATATTTTGTGAAAAGGACGCTTTTTTTTTTGGAACTTGAAACTTTTTTTTGTAAAACTTTATTTTTTCACTTTTTTTCACTTTCTTTTTTTTACACTTTTTTAACTTTTGGGGTCTGATCCCTTTACAATGCATTACAATACTTCTGTATTGTAATGCATTGGCTGGAAGTGTATTACACACAGTAATACACTTCCAGCCTTACTGCCTGTGAGATCCAGGGGGCTGGATTTCACAGGCTACCGTAGATAGCGGCCGGATGCCTAAGGAAGGCATCTGGCTACTATCTAAGCCATCGGGTCCCCGTCATAGCAGCGCGGGGACCCGATGGATACCCGCTCTGACCGACTGCATCGCATGTGCCGTGGTCAGCACTGACCGCGGCACATGAAGAGTCAATACGCCCGCATCGGTGAAAACACCGATGCGGGCGTATGCAGCAGCGGTCCGGCTACTAGGAACAGCCGGCCCCCCGCAGCTGATCGGGTGGGCGCAGCTCCTGCACCCGCCCGATCAGCGTGCCGTAGTAACTTACTTCCCGCAGCGCCGTACATGTACAGCGCTGGTTGGGAAGGGGTCAAATTACTTTGGAGGTTCCTAGAGGTAACAAGTACAAGCGAATAAAATTAAACCCCACATGGCTTACAAAGAGTGTAAAAAGTGCAATAAATGACAAAAAGAGGGCCCTTAAGAAATACAAATCGGAGGGGTCAGCTGTAGCCTTTAAAAAGTATAAAGAGCTAAATAAATTATGTAAAGGGGTAATAAAATCATCAAAAATACACAATGAAATACAGGTGGCCAAAGAAAGTAAGAACGACCCCAAAACATTCTTCAAATACATAAATGCAAAAAAAACAAGGTCAGAACATGTAGGACCCTTAAATGATGGTAACAGGGTGTTGGTCACTGGGGATCGAGAGAAGGCAGAGCTTCTAAATAGGCTTTTTAGCTCTGTATATAAAAAAGAAGAGAGGGCATCTCATGAGGGTGGTGCCACTGGAGTAAATACATCAAATAACATACTTACCTGGTAGATATGGTCCTTAATATGCTAAAAAAAGGAAAGGTGAACAAGGCCCCAGGTCCAGATGGATTACAACCTACAGTTCTAAAGGAGCTCAGTTCAGTTATTGTTTTGCTTTCCCCATTAATAATTGAAGTCTGTTGGTTTAGAACAGGCATCCCCAAACTGCGGCCCTCCAGATGTTGCAAAACTACAACTCCCAGCATGCCCGGACGGCCTACAGCTATCAGCCTACAGCAGGGCATGGTGGGAGTTGTAGTTTTACAACAGCTGGAGGGCTCAGTTTGGGGATGCCTGGTTTAGAAAATATCATTTGTAATTTGATTGAAAATTGGCTTCATGATCGTATCCAATGAGTTGTGGTCAATAATTCCTACTCTGAATGGTCCCTGGTTATAAGTGGTGTTCCCCAAGGTTCTGTGCTGGGTCCGCTATTATTTAACTTATTCATTAATGACACAGAGGATGGGATTGATAGTGCTGTTTCTATTTTTCCAAACTTTGTAATACAGTCCAGTCTAAGGAAGATGTTAATAAGTTACAAGCTGACTTGGACAAACGTACTGTACTGTTTGGGCCGCCACTTGGCAAATGAGGTCCAATTGGCAAAGATGAGGCAAAGATTAAATAAACTGAATTTGTTGCCTTGAAAAAAGACATCTAAGGGGGAACATGATTAACCTGTACAAATATATAAACGGACCATACAAAAAATATCAAGGGAAGCTATTCTGTGTTAAACCCCCTCAAAAAACAAGAGGCCACTCCCTACGACTGGAGAAAAAAAGATTTGGTCATAAGAGGCGACAAGCATTCTATGAATCTCTGGAATAGCCTGCCACAGGAGCTGGTCACAGCAAATACAGTATATGGCTTCAAAAATGGTTTAGATGACTTTTTAATTCAAAATAAAATTGATGCTTAAGACAATGTATAGAAACTTTGTTCTACACACCCTTTCCCTTTGGTCCAACCCTTTTTAAAAGGAAGATGGACATTGATCCAGGGATCGATATACTGTAGCAGGATTGCTGGTTGGACTTGATGGACTTTTTTCTCTTTTTCCAACCTTAACAATTATGTAACTATGTGAAAAGAGTCACTGTAGACAATGATCTCCACTCTGGAGACTCTGGTTTATCTATGCATGAAAGGCCTACTGGTTTTAATGGGCAATTTGTAATACTTAGCTTTTTCTTTGTCACCAGTGGGAGATCCTATAATCAGCCCATCTGTGGGGGACCTGCTATGTAGTATGTGGATAATAAAAATGGACAAATATTTAGGCCTAAACATGATCTAAATAGGTATATGTGCATCTGTATGTATAGGTTTGTAGAAGCGTGAATAATGTATATTATGGTGCAATGCAGGAAATTTAGTTGCTTTTAATGAGACTTTACCTATACAATTTGCAAACATTTTATGTTTTTAGTTTATATAATCTAGTTGCTATTTGAGCAAAATATGTCTGATAAAGTCACATACAATTTTACAGATACAGTAATAAAATCCTTAGCCCCAACCCATGCAATAAAAATCCGGGCAAAAATGAACTTGTGCTAAATGTGGTATGTCAGTCAGTAACTTCCCTGATATATGGTACAAGGGTTGCAACTATATTATAAATGTGGGCAAAATTACATCATAACATCACTAGAATTCTCACGTACAAAGTGATCAAAGTGGTCATGAAAATGCATATTTTAACTATGGTGCCATTCCTGCATTTAATAGGAGCTTTGAGTTTCAGATTTGAAGACTTACTGTATAAAAACTACAGTGCTATGTTCATTTTCAGTTGAAGCATACCTTTAATTTAGAGCAAGCACTACATAACATAGGGTTTATTAATCATATTCTTGATGTTTTAAAGGACCTAAAGTATTTATAGTATTTAAACAACCAACCAGATGGCAGATGAGGTTTAACACTGACAAATGTAAGGTTATGCATATGGGAAGGAATAATGCAAGTCACCAGTACATACTAAATGGTAAAATATTGGGTAACTCTGACATGGAAAAGGACCTAGGAATTTTAGTGAACAGCAAACTAAGCTGTAGAAACCAGTGTCAGACAGCTGCTGCCAATAAGGCCAATAAGATAATGAGTTGCATCAAAAGAGGCATAGATGCCCGTGATGAGAACATAGTCCTGCCACTTTACAAATCACTAGTCAGACCACACTTGGAGTACTGTGTACAGTTCTGGGCTCCTGTGAACAAGGCAGACATAGCAGAGCTGGAGAGGGTTCAGAGGAGAGTAACTAAAGTAATAACTGGAATGGGTGGACTACAGTACCCAGAAAGATGATCAAAATTAGGGTTATTCACTTTAGAAAAAAGACGACTGAGGGGAGATCTAATAACTATGTATAAATATATCAGAGGTCAGTACAGAGATCTCTCCCATGATCTATTTGGTAGAAAGAAGGTTTGTACACAAACATAGAAGAGGATTATTTACGGTAAGAGCAGTGAGACTATGGAGGTGGTGATGGTAAGTTCAATAAAAGAGTTCAAGAGAGGCCTGGATGTATTTTTGGAGGGTAATAATATTACAGGTTATAGTTACTAGAGATGGGTCATTGATCCAGGGAGTAATTCTGATTGCCTGATTGGAGTCGGGAAGGAACTTTTTTCCCTAAAGTGGGGAAAATTGGCTTCTACCTCACAGGGGTTTTTGCCTTCCTCTGGATCAACTTGTAGGAAAACAGGCCAAACTGGATGGACAGATGTCTTTTTTCGGCCTTATAAACTATGTTACTATGTTACTAACCATGATTTTGCTCAAGAAGGCTCATGCTTCATTGCATAACGTCTTGTTGCAAATTATTTAATTTTACCTCTGAGTTCGGTGATACAGTTGTATCTGCAGCGGCCACTACTTTTGGCTCCCTGGGTAAAACATTAGGACTCAAGCCCCACGCGTGGGCATCTCAGTTCATAATTTCCAGATGGGCAGTCCTGGCCTGTCTAAAAACTAAACTCCAATGCTTCAGGCCCTTTTGTCCAGAATAATGCCTTAGGCCTCTTTCACACGACAGTATTATTTGCAGGCTCCGATGGGTCCGCATTTTTAATGTGAAAAATGCGGACCCATTCATTTCTATGGGTCCGCAAAACATACTGAGAGCATACTGTGTGCTGTCCGCATCTGTATGCCCGTTTCGTAGCCCCGCAAAAAAATAGAACATGTCCTTTTCTTGTCCGTATTACGGACAAGAATAGTATTGCTCTATTAGGGGCCAGCTGTTCTGTTCCGCAAAATATGGAATGCACATGGATGCCATCCGTTTTTTTTGCGGATCCGCAATTTGTGGACCGCAAAACAAAACGTTCATGTGAAACTAGCCTTATTCAGTGTTCGGTCAGTGATTTCCATCAGTGATTTTGAGCCAAAACTAGGTGTGGCTTTATATCTTACCTCTATGTAGACTGCAATCCTGGTTTTGGCTCACAATCACTGATGGAAATCACTGACCAAAATACTGACGTGTTTTGAATAAGGCATAAGCCAGATTTGAGAGACCTTAATAGATTTCAGGATAAATCCTAAAGAAAGCAAAAAATTACTCTGGTTAGACAAAAAGTTCCATCCTGTTGGTGCAAGGTTATTATATTTCTCCCAAGCTTGATCAAGTATTCCTATTGACAAATGGGTGCTTCAGATCATCAAAAATGGCTAAGCACCAGGATTCCATTGTCATCCTCAAGACAGGTTTCTGCTTAATTGTCCAGAAAACATCAAACTGCTGTAAGGCATTCTTGAAAAGAGCAAGTTCTTTAAAAAGAAAGACGGATAGGTATTTATTCAAGAATGTTTCCAGCTTTCTTCTTGTTCAATAATTTTTATTTGGTTTTTAAATAAAATACAAATTTTTCTCAATTGAGAAGAAACAGGGAAAAGAGTATAAATCTCATAGTAATACAATATAAACAAAATTCTACAGATAGTACAGTCAAGTTGTGTATATTTGAAGTGTTTGCTAGATGATATATAATGTGAACTATCAATAGGGAGTGAACAGATGACTGGCAGCCATCCAAGCTTCTATTCAGCCATCCGCTCCTTCCAACATACATAAACATATTCATACTCTGTCTACAGAGGGAAGGGAGACAACGTTTCACAGGTGGAACATAGTAAACAATAAGTGAAAATATAAACATAGAACTACAGGTGCTCTTTTTGTCTTGAAACTATTGAATCGAGAACTCTAAACGGATCATTAGGAGGACATCCTTGGATATATAGATCAAACGTTCACAAAGAAAACCCAGTCTTTGTGAATGTTTCCAGCTTTCAAGCCTAGTGAAAAATGTTACATTTTTATAGATCTGATACTTTGCTGTGTGAATCACAATCTCTGAAATTCTTGCCTACTTTTAAGTATTCTACAGCTAGAAGACTTCATTGTTTCTGAAAATGAAAGATGGCTATCTACAAAACCTCATAAAAGAAGATAGATTTCTCAGAGCCTTCATAATTTAATAGAGAGAGAGATACAGTATACTCCATATTCATTGCAAGCCCCTCCTTTCAGAAAGTTCAAATTTCCAAGAATATTTATGAAGGTAGCCACAGTCCATAGCAGCCATCTGTCTTCAAGGCATCTAGATAATTCCATACTTAGAAGACTGGTTGCTAATGGATTCCTTTCCATCACTCCTTCAAGATCTTCTTCAAATTATGATGAGACTTCAGAAATCTAGTCTTCATGAACAATTGCTTCTTTTTCCTTCCTCTTGAAAGTCTATTCTGGTTTTTATAGATTTATACAAATAGACACAGTTCTTGATTCCAGAAAAGTTGAGCAAAATCAAGAAGGAAGTTCTTTTTCCTATAAGATCTGAATTCTAATTAATTTTGAGGGTTTTTAAGGGTTAATTCTTGAGGGTTCTGCAGTTGGTGACTGCTGCAGGTATACAGGTTTCAGTTTCCCAGTCTATATCTGGGTAGTTGAAGTCCCCCCATAATAACGACCTCATTATGATTTGCCGCCTCATCTATTTCGTTTAGAACTAGATTTTCTGTGGACTCTGGTATATTAGGTGGTTTATAATAAACTCCTATTAGTATTTTATTATTGTTTTTGCCTCCATGTATTTCTACCCACAGTGACTTCACATATTCATGTCCCTCACTTATATCTTCCCGGAGTGTGGGCTTTAGTCAGGACTTTATATAAAGGCAGACCCCTTCCCCTCTCCGGTTTTGGGGATCCTTTCTAAACAGACTGTAATCCTGTAAGTAACTGCCTAGTCATAGCTATCATCCAGCCATGTCTCAGTTATTCCCACTATGTTGTAGTCCTCCTCACATATCACCAGTTCACCAGTTGTATTAGTCAGGCTACTGGCATTAGTAAACATACAATTAAGAGGTTTTTGTATATTTTTTACCGTACACCTTTCCTTCTGAACTGTTCAAGTCCCTCCTGCCATTCCTCCCCCAGTTCCATTACCTCATCCCAGGTCTCTATCTGCACTATCTTCCCCTCTTATGTAATTCCCCCCCCCCCAGTCCCTAGTTTAAACACTCCTCCAGCCTTCTAGCCATCTTCTCCCCCAAAACAGCTGCCCCTTCCCCATTGAGGTGCAGCCCATCCCTACGATAGAGCCTGTAGCCGACAGCGAAGTCTGCCCAGTTCTCCAGGAACCCAAACCCCTCCTCCCTACACCAGTTCTTGAGCCACTTGTTTACCTCCCTAATCTCCCACTGCCTTTCTTGTGTGGCTCGTGGTACAGGTAGTATTTCAGAAAACACTATGTCAGGTCTGGTCACCGGAGAACATAGGTTCTATGTTTTGCTTGGTATTCTGAGTTTTTGTGTGTTTCTGTTTAGTGCCTATGCCTTGCCTTTAACCATGTTCACACTGTGGGTTGTTTTGGAGCCAACGCCCATCTTCATGTTTGGTTTGTCTACTTAGGGTTAATACTCAGGTGCTGGGCTGAGTGGCTTCTCTGAATCTGGTCCATTCAGAACCTGGGGGTGGGATATCTTCCTGCATAAATACCTACCTTCCTCTCTGCTCCTTGCCGGTTTTTGCAAATCCTTGCTATTCCTGCTTGTGCGTTGTATCGTGTGTATTCTACTGCTTATTTGACCCTTGGCTTGTACCTGACTACTCTACCGTCTTCTGATTTTGTACTGACGTTATCTCTGGTTTTCTGACACGGCTAGCTGACGATTCTTCTGTGTTTTGTTCGTCTCTGTTTGTTTTCCCTTTTTCCTGCACCTTAGTCAAGAGTAATTGCAGTCCTCGTGGTTGTCGCCGTGTCGCCTAGGACACTGAGGCAATTAGGCAGGGACAGGGGTTGGGGAGAGCTCAGGGATCACATCTCCCTTTTCTGTGTACCCCAACCTTGACAGAAAAACCGGCCAGAAATAAACCTGCAACCTGTATATGGCCAGTTACGTTTATTCCACCTATGGAGCAAATGTCAGTGGGGGTATCTCAGGTCCAGGCTTTGACCAATTTGGTTCAGGATCTTGCTACTCGCCTTCAGGTTCAGGAAAACATGCAGGCCTCGGTTCCTGTGTCTGCACCCCAAGTTCCTACACCTGCACCTGAACCTAAGGTCCCCCCTTCCTGATTTTTTTTTACGGTGATCGTAAGAAATTTTTTCTGTTTCGGGAAGGATGTATTTTGTATTTTTCTTTATGACCTCGGTCGTTTGTAACTGAAGCGCAAAAGGTGGGTTTGGTTATGTCTCTCCTGCGCGGAGACCCCCAAACCTGGGCCTTTTCTTTACCCACTGCCTCTCCTTTGCGCTCATCCCTTGACGAGTTTTTTGTTGCGCTGGGTCAGATATATGATGAGCCAGATCGCCCAGCATTAGCTGTATCCCAGTTATTGTCTCTACGTCAGGGTGGACAGATGGCAGAAGATTACTGTGCTAGTTTTAGACAATATGTGACCGATTCCGGGTGGAATGATAGGGCTTTGAAAGACCTTTTCATGACTGGACTGTCTGACCGTGTGAAGGATTTGTTGTTAGCCCATGCTGAACCTAAAACACTTGACGTAGCTATGACCCTGGCCGTCCGGGCAGATAGACGTCTAAGAGCCAGGCAACCTCCTCGGGTGTCTCCTGCTCCTCAGCCGATCCTCAATCCGGTCTCCAGCCAATCCGGACCGGAACCGATGGAACTCGGCAGTATTACGCCTAAGCAGAGAAGGGAACATCGTACGAGGAATCATTTGTGCTTCTACTGCGGGAGTCCGGATCATCTGCTGAATACCTGTCCGAAGAAAACCTCAGCAGGAAAACTTCCGCTCCTAGACAGTTATCGGGAGGACTGTCTAGGAGCTCAGGTACTCCCCTTATGATTCTAAAGTATTTTTGCCCTGCACCGTCTCTTTCCAGTTAGCCTCACGTGTTGGACAGGCTTTTTTGGATTCTGGTGCAGCCGCCAACTTTATTGATTTTGAATTTGTTTCCCAAATTGTGCCTTCTTTGATTCCCTTGTCCCCTCCTATCCAGGTGTCTAGTGTTGATATGACCCCTCTGCATGCCGGGTTGGTCAAATTCCGTACTCCTGAAATAAGATTGGTGGTGGGTGCACTACATATTGAGTATTGTTCTTTCCTTGTAATGAAAGATTTGTCTGTGGACATTATTCTGGGTCTTCCTTGGCTTCAGCTGCACAATCCGGTTATTGATTGGGTGAGTCAGGAATTAGTTCACTGGGGCCCTCAGTGTAAGGCCCATATGTCTCAGGTTTCCCTTTGTTCTACCAATGTATGTGATTCTGAGATCCCGGAGTTTATTTCAGATTTTGCAGATGTTTTTTCGAAACCTCTGTCTCAAGTCTTGCCTCCACACAGAGACTTTGATTGCAAGATTGATCTATTACCTGATGCCAAGTTACCTAAGGGTCGGATTTATAATCTGTCTGTGCCAGAAAGAGAGTCTCTAAAACAGTACATCGATGATAGTTTGGCGATAGGACATATTCGGCCTTCCGAATCTCCTATGGGGGCTGGTTTCTTTTTTGTTGAGAAAAAAGATGGGGGTTTGAGACCATGTATCGACTACCGTGAACTTAATAAAATCACTGTTAAAAACTCTGGACCGCTTCCCCTCATCCCGGACCTCCTGAATCAGGTTCCGGGGGCCAACTGGTTCTCCAAGTTAGATCTACGGGGAGCTTATAACCTGATTCGGATCCGGGAAGGGGATGAGTGGAAGACAGCTTTTAATACGCCTCTGGGACATTTCGAGTATCTGGTTATGCCTTTTGGTTTAAGCAATGCCCCAGCTGTATTCCAAGGTTTTATGAATCATATCTTTCATGACTGTATTGGGTTTTTTTTGGTGGATTATCTGGATGATATCCTGATATTTTCTTCTGATCTTGATTCACACCGTAAACATCTTCGTCTGGTGTTGTCCCGTCTGCGTAATCATTCTCTGTTTGCTAAACTAGAAAAATGCATTTTTTGTGTACAAAAAGTTTCATTCTTGGGTTATGTGGTCACTCCTTCCGAGGTTCAGATGGATCCGTGTAAGGTTCAGGCAATCGTGGATTGGGTTCGGCCCACAGATTTAAAATCCCTTCAACATTTTCTTGGTTTCGCCAATTATTACAGGAATTTTATCAAGCACTTTTCCGTGATGGCCAAGCCACTGACGGATCTTACCAGCAAGGGGGCTGATCCCAGTAACTGGTCTCCTGGTGCGTACTCTGCGTTTGAGGAACTCAAGAAAGCGTTCTCCTCTGCGCCTGTATTAATTCAACCTGATCTCTCTCAGCCATTTATTGTTGAGGTAGATGCTTCCGAGGTCGGTGTAGGGGCAGTTTTATCTCAAGGGTCAGCTGCTCTCACTAACCTCAGACCATGTGCATTCTTTTTCCAAGAAATTCTCGTCTTGTGAAAGGAATTATGATATTTGCCATCAAATGGGCGTTCGAAGTGTGGCGCCATTTCCTTGAGGGAGCTCTTCACCCAGTGACAGTGATCACTGATCACAAAAATCTTGTGTACTTGGATAATGCTAAACGTCTCAATGCCCGTCAGGCTAGATGGGCGTTGTTTTTCTCTCGTTTTAATTTTGTGGTCACTTTTCCGACCTGGTACCAAGAATGTCAGGGCTGATGCTTTGTCTAGGAGTTTTGGTATCCCTGAGGGTCCTGAGTCGGAACCTGGTAACATCTTACCGGCTGGTATTGTTTTGGCAGCCATCTCCTCTCACCTCTCAGATCAAATTCGCTCCAAACAAAATTCTGCCCCAAGAGACCTTCCGGAAGGCAAAATGTTTGTTCCCTTGTCCCTTCGATTGAGAGTGTTAGAGGAGACACACTGTTCCGTACTAGCCGGTCATCCAGGTGTTCGGGGAACACTAGATCTATTGAAAAGAAACTACTGGTGGCCACATATGAATACTGACGTTCATGCATTTGTTCTAGCTTGTCAGGTCTGTGCGCGAGGAAAGGTCCCCAGGAGACGTCCTGAGGGACCTCTTCTCCCGCTCCCAGTGCCAGACAGGCCTTTGTCTAACGTGTCTATGGATTTTGTTACCGATCTGCCACTTTCTCAAGGGTTCTCTGTTATATGGGTGGTGGTGGATCGTTTCTCTAAGATGGGCCATTTTGTTCAGCTAAAAAAACTGCCATCAGCAGAGGAGTTGGCAGATCTATTTATTCAACATATTGTGCGTCTCCACGGTATTCCTGATGAGGTTGTGTCTGACAGGGGGGTACAATTTGTGGCTAAGTTTTGGTAAAAGCTTGAGGTAAAATTGTCCCTTTCCTCTGCCTTCCATCCCGAAACTAACGGGCAGACGGAGAGGATGAATCAAGAGCTCATACAGTACCTTCGTCTTCTTGTTTCTGACTGTCAACATCTGTGGGTCTCGTATCTTCCGTTAGCAGAGTTTGCCATCAACAATCACACTAGTTCATCCACACTCACATCTCCTTTCTTCTGTAATTATGGATTCCATCCCAGGTTTTCCTTCTCGTCATCGTCAGTTTCGGATACCCCTCGTGCTGAGTCCATAACTAACCAACTGTGCACAGTGTGGTCGCAAGTTCAGCAGAACTTGAAAAGAGCACAAAGTTTAATGGTCCATTCATCCAGAAGTAGGCGTACTGTCTCAGAAACTTTTGTTGTGGGTGACAAGGTCCTATTGTCTACTAAGAACCTTAAGTTGAAAGTTCCGTCTCTGAAATTGGCTCCTAGGTTCATTGGTCCATATACCGTAACTCATGTTATTAATCCTGTATCGTTCAAGGTGGCGTTGCCCTCTGATTGGCGGGTTCACAATACGTTTCACAAGAGTCTGTTGAAACGCTATGTGGATCCTGTGGTACCCCTCCCTGACCCTCCCTCGCCATCTGTGGTGGAGGGTGATCTCGAGTATGAGGTAGAGAGGATTGTCGATTCCAGACTGGTCAGGAACTCTCTTCAATACCTCATTCATTGGAAGGGTTTCGGTCCTGAGGATAGATCTTGGGTCCCTGCTAGGGATGTTCATGCTCCACGATTGGTTAAATCTTTTCATCGGGACTATCCGTCTAAACCATCCTTAGGGTCTAAGGGTCCGGAGGCCCCTCGTGGAGGGGGGGTACTGTCAGGTCTGGTCACCGGAGAACATAGGTTCTATGTTTTGCTTGGTATTCTGAGTTTTTGTGTGTTTCTGTTTAGTGCCTTTAACCATGTTCACACTGTGGGTTGTTTTGGAGCCAACGCCCATCTTCATGTTTGGTTTGTCTACTTAGGGTTAATACTCAGGTGCTGGGCTGAGTGGCTTCTCTGAATCTGGTCCATTCAGAACCTGGGGGTGGGATATCTTCCTGCATAAATACCTACCTTCCTCTCTGCTCCTTGCTGGTTTTTGCAAATCCTTGCTATTCCTGCTTGTGCGTTGTATCGTGTGTATTCTACTGCTTATTTGACCCTTGGCTCGTACCTGACTACTCTACCGTCTTCTGATTTTGTACTGACGTTATCTCTGGTTTTCTGACACGGCTAGCTGACGATCCTTCTGTGTTTTGTTCGTCTCTGTTTGTTTTCCCTGCACCTTAGTCAAGAGTAATTGCAGTCCTCGTGGTTGTCGCCGTGTCGCCTAGGACACGGAGGCAATTAGGCAGGGACAGGGGTTGGGGAGAGCTCAGGGATCACATCTCCCTTTTCTGTGTACCCCAACCTTGACACACTACCTTTGAGGTCCTTGCCCTAAGCTAATTACCTCCACCTACCTCTAACTTTGTTATTGGTTACAATATGGACCATGACTGCTGGATCTTCTCCAGCCCCTCCCAGTAATCTGTCAAAGCACACAAAGTTATCTGTGAGTGATAATGAGATATTATGCCTAAATCCGTTTATTTCTATCTCCACACAATTTTAGTTTTTTTGGGGAGGTTGTCAAATTTATTCAAACCAGAAAATAAGTGATTATGTGTCTTAAAATACGCAGGGTAGCGCACATAATTATCTGTGAGTGATAATGTCATATTAGGCCTAAACCCATTCATATCTATTTTTTTTTTTTGGGGGGGGGGAATGGGGGTTGTTAAATTTATTCAAACCAGCAGATACCTGAACATGATTATCTTGCAAAATGCAGGGTATTGCACAAAATTATCTGCATGATAATGTAATATTAGGCTTAAATATGTTTATTTCTGTCTTCAGGCACTTCCAGTGTTGGTGTGGTTGGGTGGTGGGGTCGGTGAAAATTATTTCATAGTAGTTTGTCAACATTTTTTTTTATCTGAATATTTTAATGAGCTAAAGACATTGATACTGCAGTATCTCTTAAGTCAATTGTCAGTACCAGTGTTCAGTGTGTTTGTGGAAAAAGAAGGACATCATATTGCATCTCCCTATCTTTAATTTGCAGAAATCAGATTTGCAAACCATTCCATACTTTGTGTGACTGTGTACGTTGAGGCTCAAAAATGTCAGTGCAATGGAAGGGTTCCAAATGAAAAACCCAGAGCAGGAATGTGAGGAGGAGTAGTAGGAGTAAGAGTAGGAGTAGGAGTCGTCCCTGGCTTCAGAGAGGCACAACATTATCATTGAGGAGAAAGAGGATGAGATTGTGGATTGGATGGCTGTGTCCTCTCAGTCACAGCAGGATGACATTGAAGTGACTTCAGAGTCTGACACCATGCCATGGAGCCAGGGGTCACAGTGTTCCTTCTGCTTCCCCTCCTTGCAGACCGAGAGAAGGCTTCCAGTGGAGTCCTCTCTCTCTTCACTGCCCCTTCCTAGTGGGGAGTCTTCCTTTTTCCTGACCCACCATGCCCTGCGGCAGACAGTCAAGAGAGTCTGAATGATAATGTGAGAACAGTCACCATATGGGCTGCCCTGAGGAGGATGTTCGGAAGGAGGCTGGGAACCACATGAATAGCTGTGTTGATGGTAGTGGTATTAGTGACATCTGTAGCCACGGCATTGGCAGTGGGGCAGTGACAGTAGCAGTTGGGCAAATGCAGAGCAGGGTAGGGGGGGCCAAGGAGCCCAACATGATATCTCACATCTCTGATAAAAGTGGCAAGAAGGGTGAGGACTCCAATGGCGATTCTGTGCTGGACAGGAGCTTGGAGCCGGATTGGGGTACTGAGGAGTAGGCAAGATCAGTGGAGAAGAGTAGTGGTAGCAGCGGCAGCAATAAAGAGCAGGGGTGATGTACCTCCCAAAGAACAGCAAGTGCCACGTTTGCATCGGGATGTGGTGGTGTCGCTGACACTATGGGTGAGTTAGCCCCAAAACATGCCAGAGCTAAGCCGAGCTTGGCTGCCTGTATCTCTGTGCGAGTAACTCCCTTATGGCGTTTTGTCTCTACAAGGCGGGCACACAAAATCACAGCCATGTGCAAGATGTGCACAATTAAAATCTGCAGTAGCCATTCAAACACAATCCTAGATACCAGAGGTCTATTGCAGGACATGAGGCGGCATCACAAGATCATCTTTGTGATCATCATCATCACCTTCTTCTTCTCTATCTAATACTCCTTGTCCTCCACTCCATCGTGAGACATCTCAAATGGAATGTTTGGCCATGAAAAAACTTTTTTCCACCAGCAATTAGCTTGGCTACAAGCTGAACCCCAAACTGGCCACATTACTGGTGGTGCAGTCACTGCTGTGCCATTGTATTGGTGCCTTGTACTTTCACATGGCGGAGAATGTGGGCCACTTCTTGCAATTCTCACTGTGTGGCAAGCTGCACTCTACAGTAGACATGTGGAGCAGCTGGGCAGGGACAGTACATGCCATTCATGACCCACTTGGTAAATGTTTTTGTGATAGTGGAGAGGCAGCAACCCAGCAACATGGCCAGGTCCCTTCCACACCCCCTGCAGAAAAGGGGGACAAATTAAGTTATAACCAGGAAACAATGTGCATGCAGCTTGCAGCAGCTTATGGCATACAGCTGCCTGTTACCAGTGTTTCTGAAAGGGAGGCCCCTCTCTGCCCCCTGCAGTGTCACCCCCACCACCTCAAGCAGCAGAATCTGCAACAGCCAATTCAGTCTACTCAACATGATGGAACAGTTTTTCCACATTCTGTGCCAGGCTGAGGACAGTCAGCAAGCTGAGAGCTCCTACCTCAATGCCCAGGTTCTGCCCCTTTATTTATCCCATAAAAAGCATAACGCATGTGACAGCACAGTGTGTTAACGCCTTCAAACATGCGTTTAGCCAGAGCTATGTTTGTCAGTGTCACTCATTATTTACTATTGCTGTCATTGCGTTTGAGAGCTTGGGGAGGGGAAAGGAAAAAATAAAAAAAATGCATAAAAATAAACAAAAATAGAAAACAAGTTTTCCTAAAAATTCTTAGTTCTAGGAGATACAACAATTTTCAGGGCAATTGGAGCAACTTTGGTTTGGCTCAAATTGATTCAGTTCTGAACGGAACTTTTTGAAAAATACGGTACCTGAACCAAACTGAATCTCAAGTGGTTCACTCATCTCTAGCTGATCCATTGCATGATCTAATCTGATCTGTTTGAATTTGATTTTTTCAGTAAAAAAACTATTCTTCTGCACTACTGCCTCATCATTACTTTCTGCACTACTATTACGTTCATGACAACCAGGATTCTGCTTTGCACCTCAAAACTTTCAACACCAAGGGCACCTCAACAATCATCAGGTAGGGCCCTAATGTAAGAAAAGGCACACCCTTCCAATCACTGCACACAGGCCCAATGAACGTCAGAACTATGAGTACCACTACTACTACACCCCACCCATCTGGCCACTCACTCACACATGCTCCTGCAGCCTGGACACTGCATTATCTTCACTTTTCCAAGATTTGAAAGAAATTTTCGGCCTACAGTAACTCAAATCCTACATTAAAACAGTAATCTGTCCGCTATTGATCTTATTTTCATCTCAGAAGAGTTAAAAATTCACAACATATCATCCAACATAGTATTATCCATAAAATAATTCATTACATTTTCATCAGTGATATTACCATGACCTGATTGTACTCTATAATGTTTCACATCATCCTCTATAATTTAGTTACACCTTTAAAGCCACTAACTGGGCAAGAAAACACAGCATAGTTTGTTTTCAGTTGATAAAAGCACAACTATATAGGAAAAAAGTATGAAGGTACCACAGCAATTTGTGTTGAGGCCACTTCATTCAATGAATCGTGAGGGTTGGACCATCACTCACCATAATGTAATGGCATTTTCAAGGAATATGCTACCACTTTGTATAAAAGGGTAAGCTCTGTAAGATGTGAACCATACACCATATGAATAAGGTGGTGAGTACCCATTACTACATGAAGAGCTTACAGTTAGAAGCAATACATTTAAGTTCACTTATCCTATAATACTTGTATACGAAGACATCC
Organism: Rhinella marina; assembly: GCA_900303285.1. Classification (NCBI taxonomy): domain Eukaryota; kingdom Metazoa; phylum Chordata; class Amphibia; order Anura; family Bufonidae; genus Rhinella; species Rhinella marina. Next base: position 3,339 of record ONZH01013921.1, on the reverse strand, counting down.
TTTCTTCAGAAACTTAGAATAATGAGTAAACACTCTAAATGACAATAGTATTGCAAGCAAAGGACCCCGAAAACCTGTCATGCATTAACATTATGTATAAATGAAGAGGAAGTTTATAGTCATCCATACCTCTGGTATATCTTCCTGGCTTCTAAATCTGAATTTCTTCTTTACATGGGATTATAATGTTTTACACTGTCACAATTTAACCACCTTCTCAGGTTTCACTTCCTGCCCAGAAAGAATTCATTCAAGGTTGTTCCTTCTCCAGTGTCATGAAAGCCACAAACATTTTGGAAATATTACCTATTGTTTCCTAAAACTCTATGGCACATCTTGAAAATATTGTAGGAGAACCTTTACCAAGTGTTTTTCATGATGATATCTATTCCTTGGTGTTCCTCCGTTTTAGGGAAAAATGTAAGCTGATGATAATCATTTAATGAAGTTCTTTATCTAAAACCCTTTACTCTGCTATTCCTTACACATTTCAGTATTATAAACCCAAGAAAAACTTGAAGCTGAGTGATGGTAGAGTAATATCTTTAAAAAATACATTAACCAGAACTTACCATTATGTTCTAAAAAGGGTAGGATGAAGGATGTGAAGTTTCCTTTATGAGATCAGTCAGGTTTACACTATGTGGTTATATATTAAGAAGCTTTAATAACTTTCAATTTTCTATGACTGATTACTTCCAGTGCAAAATGTTAGTTTCTAAATCTATGCTAGAAGACCACAAAAGATTATTTAGTTTAGATCTAATTGTATGTGGGGTATTTAAGTGGGCTACAGTGTCCAGTGTCAAATAAAAATCATGTTAAAAAGGTGGTTATATGATATAGCTGCTTCTACAAGGACTGTCTGATTGCATAATGTGATTAAAACATTGGGTTTACGACTTCACATGTTTGTCCTGTGTCAAAATCTGAATCATGATCTTCACTGTTAATCACAGCATTTATTGGACTGAGGTACACTTTTTAGTCTCCCCCCAAATAAATAAATAAAAATAAAACTTGCTAAAAAGGTATGCACTTTATGTTGTAGTCAGTTTTTTTAACAATAGTTTTTATTAAAAGGAATTTTTAAAGTTTACAAAATAATTTCATTACAAGGTAACACAACGCGCAGGTTGTAATAATCGCAATGGCATACAAACTGTCACCTTATTAAACTTGTCTGATCTGAATTAGTGAGAAAAGGAAAGAAGGAGGGGGAGGAGGAATAAGGGAATGGTAGGAATGGGAAGAGAGACAGGGCAAGGTACATACAAATAACAAAGGGGAATAAAGAAACAGTAAAGCACTTGTATCAAATTAAAGAAAGTACACATTGTATAAATCAGAAGTTCCAAGTTATGAACTTATATATCTTGAAATATCGTACAGTATGTTGCACAGAGTTACATTGGGCTCAAACACCATGTATCAAAGAGGGTGGTAAGTCACAATGAGAATTAGTGAGCCAAACCTCCCATCTCCTCTTAAAAGACGCTTTAGCATTCAAAGATGATGCCCAAGAACCTTCATACCAACAGTTGATATTAACAGTTCTAATAATTAGTTTAGTATTGGGTAGTAAGCTCGATTTCCAACATAGCGCTATTTTATGTCTAGTAGCTATCAAAAAAAGTATAATCACTGAATAGTATATATAGGGAAAGTCCTCTAGACCCATTGAAAGCAGTGCCAATTCTGGCAAGGGGAAACTGGAAAATTGCATATCTTTGAGAGAACAGAAAAGATCTTCTCCCATAGCTTCGCAACTACAGGACACTCCCACCAGATATGTATATAAGAGCCAACTAACATCTGTATCTCCAACAGGTTCGAGGAAGAATCTGGAAATATTGTATGCAAGTAGTGCTGGGTGTAGTACCATCTATATAGAATTTTTCTAGATGTTTCTATATGACCAGCACATTTAGAGTATTTAGAGGTTGCCGTAAAGGATATTTTCCATTATTCTTCCGTGAAGTGTTTTCTCAAATCAGTATGCCACAAATCCAGGATATGAATTAGTGGATCTAAAGATGGTATTTTTAAGATTTGAAATCCTTTAGTTATCCCCTTGTCAGATGATCTTGTGGATTTGATCCAGTTATAAAAGGAGAGTGAAGAGGGAGTGACATCAATAGGTTTGGTAGATAGTAAGAGATGACGGATTTGGAGATATTTGTGAAAATCCTTATTGGAGATATCATATGTCTGCTTTAGTGAAGCAAGATCTACCAATACATTATTGTTCCACATCTGTGAAAGGGTGTTAAGGCCTGATTCAACCCAATTTCCTACATGAACATCAGGGATCACTAATTCACATATATCTAGAGGAGCAAAAAGTAAAGAGATTGGAATCTAAGTAGACCAAAGACTTCCATATCCTTGATATAGACTGCAAACAAATAGGGCCTTTCCCGAATATCACACTAAAAAGAGAGTGGGCGTATAAGTGTATGTCAATGGGTTTGGTACCCAAAAATAGTGATTGTATTTCTACCCATTTTTTTAATGTATCTTTAATAGATAGGAAATAGAGATGAGCGAGTAGTGAAATATTCGAAAGTTTGAAATTCGATTCGAATAAACCGCGATATTCGACTATTCGACCGAATATCGAATCCCATTAAAGTCTATGGGAAAAAAATGCTCGCCACTTGGAAATCTCAATTCGACCACTTGGAGGTCACCAAGTCCACCCTGAAACCTCAGAAAAGGATGCCAACACTGCTGGAATGCAACTGGGACAGCAGGGGAAGCATGTCTGGGTGCATAAAACGCGCCCAAGTCGCACTATCACGCCACTATCACAGCCTCTCAACAATACACTCCAAAGACAATATAACCTCTCTGTAAAGTGAGACCATACAAGGAAACCTTCTTTCCTCTACATTGCCATGGACCCCAAGCCAAACTAGACAAAAAAGAAGATAAAATTCTGCACCCCTTAAAATCACGTTGCCTATGACAACCACAGATGGCATAGGCAAGGGGGAAAGCAATCAAGCCATCACTATTTTTCCCTCTGTGCCATCCCTGCCTTGCCCAGGCACATGTTCCAAAACATCATCCACGCCCGAGTAACACGGTTACTGCAAAAGGCCATTTGACCACCAACACTTTGGTTTGAGGCCGGGGATGCTACATCTCCCTGACAGCACACTGGGTGAATGTTGTGGAGGCGGGGACGGGCAAACCTGCTACCCCCACCCAAGTTTTGGGCCTTGGTTCTGTCTGGATTTCCGCAACCCTTACAGACAGCTCGGCAAACCCCTCCTTCTCCTTCTAGATTTGTTAAATCTGTCCACCACCCAGTCAAGTCACAAAGTCCAGTCT
>ONZH01013920.1:0-19434 GCA_900303285.1 Rhinella marina | reverse complement strand
CACCTCAACCTCTTTCCCCCCAGTCTGCCCCCTCCCAGGAAAATTTTGAATGTGATCCGGCATACTCTGAGGAACTGTTTTCTGGACCCTTCCCAGAGTCACAAACCACTTCTCAGGTTGCTGCTGACCTCGTTCCCGATGCCCAGGTTTTCCAACTGTCACAGTCTGTGGGTGATGATGACAATGTTGAGTTAGTGGAAGAAGTTTGTAAAGAGGTGTCGGACGATGAGGAGACACGATTGTCTGACAGTGGTGAAGTTGTTGTAAGGGCAGGAAGTCCGAGGGGGGAGCAGACTGAGTAATCGGAGGATGACGAGGTGATTGACCCAAGCTGGGTTGATATGCCGAGTGAAGACAGTGCTTCTGAGGCGGAGGCGAGTGCTGCACCAGAACAGGTTGGAAGAGGCAGTGGTGTGGCCAGAGGGAGAAGCAGGGCCAGAGCTGGTGCATCAGCAGCAACTGTTTCACGTAGTGAAGCTCCCGTGGCGAGGCCTAGATGTTCGCAAGTCTGGAGATTCTTTAAAGAAAGTGAGGATGACCGACGGACTGTGGTATGGAACCTGTGCCACACCAGGATCAGCAGGGGTGCCACCACTACTAGCCTAACCACCACCAGCATGCGCAGGCATATGAGTGCTAAACACCCCTCTCAATGGAACCAAGGCCGTTAACCACCTCCTGCGGGTCACACCACTGCTCCTTCCACTGTGTCACTCGCTGCCTCTGCTAGTCAACCCCCTGCCCAGGACCCCGGCACGAGCGCCTCCCGCCGGAAAACCACACCTTCGCCTCCACGATCCTCCACAGTGTCCACCAATGTGTCCCAGCGCAGCGTTCAGCTGTCTTTACAGCAGACGCTGGAGCGCAAGAGGAAATACAGTTCCACCCACCCACATGCCCAAGCCCTCAACGTCCACATCTCCAAATTGCTGAGCCTGGAGATGCTGCCCTATAGGCTGGTAGAGACCGAGGCCTTTCGCAATCTCATGGCGGTGGCTGCCCCTCGGAATTCGGTCCCCAGCTGCCACTATTTTTCCCGATGTGCCGTCCCATCCCTACACCAGCACGTGTCACAGAACATCATCCGTGCCCTGACCAATGCTGTTTCTGAGAAGGTCCACCTAACCACAAACACGTGGACAAGTGCTGCCGAGCACGGACACTATATCTCACTGACGGCACATTGGGTTAACTTGGTGGATGCTGGGACTGAGACTGACCCTGGGGCCGCTCATGTACTGCCCACACAGAGGATTGCGGGGCCTACCTCGATCACGGTCTCTCAGACCTACTATGCCTCCTCCTCCTCCGACCCTTCCTCCTCCACCGAATTAACATCCGTGGGCACAGCGCCTTCAGTCGGTAGCTCTAGGCGCAGCAGCAGTGCCGTGGGTAAGCGCCAGCAGGCCGTGCTCAAACTGCTGAGCTTAGGTGACAAAAGGCAAACCGCCCAAGAGCTGTTACAGGGCATCACGGCGCAGACCGATGTGTGGCTGGCACCGCTGAACCTCAAGCCAGGCATGGTTGTGTGTGACAACGTGCGTAACCTGGTGGCGGCTCTGCAACTCGGCAGACTGACACATGTGCCATGCCTGGCCCACGTGTTCAATCTCATAGTTCAACGGTTCCTCAAGACATACCCCAATCTGTCTGAATTGCTCACCAAGGTGCGCCGCATCTGTGCGCATTTCCGCAAGTCGACCACAGATGCTGCCACTCTCAGGGCAGCGCAGCGCCGCCTACAACTGCCCGCTCACCGACTGTTGTGCGACCTGCCCACGGGATGGAATTCGACATTAAACGTGTTATCCAGAGTTTACCAGCAGCGCAGAGCGATTGTAGACTGCCAGATGTCAACTTCCACCATAACTGGTAGTCAGGTCAGTCAGATTCCTCAAGTCTACAATGAGGAGTGGACGTGGATCTCTGATATCTGCCAGGTGTTGAGCAACTTTGAGGAGTCAACACAGATGGTCAGCGGCGATGCCGCCATTATCAGCCTCACCATCCCGCTGCTTTGCCTGTTGAAAAACTCACTGCTCAGCATCAAGTCGGATGCTTTGCGCTTGTCACAAGAGTCGGTGGAGGAAGATACATCGCTTGATAGCCAGAGCACCCTCCGGTCTGTTTCTCAGCGCGTATCGGAGGAGGGGGATGAGGATGAGGAGGAAGAGGAGGAGAATGTCGGCGAGACAGAAGAGGGTACCAATGCTCAGTCCTTAACTCTTGAGCGTGTATGGGCTGAAGAGGAGGACTTGGAGGAGGAGGAGGAGGAAATGGAGAGTCAGGCCAATGAGGAGAGGGGATTCTTACGGGTTAGGACTCTGGCGCACATGGCAGACTTCATGTTAGGCTGCCTATCCCGTGACCCTCGCGTTAGAAGCATTTTTTCCAACACCGATTACTGTGTGTTTACTCTCCTGGACCCACGGTACAAGCAGAACCTTTCCACTCTAATTCCTGCAGAGGAAAGGAGTATTAGAGTGAATAGATATCAACAGGCCCTGGTGCACAATCTGAAACAATCCTTCCCATCTGACGCCGCTAGCGACAGAGGGCATGGTTCTGTGGGCCAAGTAGCGGGGGAGAGGAGGCGAGCAGGCAGCTTGTCCAGCACTGGCAGGGGAACGCTCTCCAAGGCCTTTGCCAGTTTTATGTCACTCCAGCAAGACACTGTCACCTGTCCCCAGTCTAGGCAGAGTAGGGGGGAGCTGTACAGAAAGATGGTGAGGGAGTACCTAGCTGACCATACCAACGTCCGGACCGATCCCTCTGCTCCATACAACTACTGGGTTTCAAAGCTGGACACGTGGCTTGAACTGGCACTGTACGCCTTGGAGGTGCTGGCCTGCCCTGCCGCTAGCGTGCTGTCAGAGCGGGTATTCAGTGCAGCTGGTGGCGTCATCACCGATAAGTGTACACGCCTGTCAACTGACAGCGCTGACAGGCTGATGCTTATTAAAATGAACAAAGCCTGGATTTCACCCGAATTCAAATCTCCTCTGGGGGAAAGCAGCTAAAGATTTAAATAACTTATATATCCGATTCCTCTTCTCTACTCCTCCTACTCCTCCTCCTCCTCCATATCGTCTTTGCCTAACGCTGATCCAAAAAACGCCATTTTTTAGAGGTCCAACTGGCACTCTTTTACCACAATTTTTCAGGAGGGCCACCTACAGGCCCTCTCTTCAAACAATTGGAGGCCACTTTGTGGTGACGCTGCATATGTTGGCGCAGAGCCGTGGTGCCAACATTAGCACCCTGGCCACGCTTCACTTTCTGACCACAGATTCTACATATAGCCATGTTCACCTCCTCAGGCATCTTAACAACAAACTGCCACACCTTTGAGTAAGCGATTTTACCACCAACACTCCGCACTGACTGAGTGGTACCTCCGCTGCCTGGCTGAGCCCCTGTGCCGCTCTTTTCATGGCCGGAAAGCACCTGAGAAGAGTGCGGTCTACCCTGTGCCCGTTTGGCTTCCGACCTCGCACTGCTGCCACTCCGCTGACTAACGGCCACACTACCGCCTTGCTGCCAGCACTGCTGCCTGACACGCAAATTGTCAGTCTCATCTGCAGATGATTATAATGATGATGATGAAGCCCTTGCTTCACCCGGTTCCCAAGTGCGATCGGCTACATCATCATCAACTACAGTTTGCACGTCGCTAATGTCCTCCTCAACTGTCTCGGTGTACAAAGCCTGACCGCTCTCAACATCACCTCCCACTACACTCTCCTCATCAGTACTTGACCGCCTATTGGAAGGAGCGGATTTCTGCCCCACCTCTTGGCTTCCCAGAAGCTGCTGACTGTCCTCAAGTAGTTCGTCCTAGCTGTATAGTGGCGCAGAGCCCATAGCATATAGTACTTCTCTGGATGAGGGGACCGAAAAGGACAGAGGCAGGTTGAGGACAGGTGAGGGCACTGGAGCTGCTCCTGGCCCATGCCAACTAAAGTTTGTGTCTGACGAACCCACCGACTCTTGGCTGGGGGTTTCAGATGTCATCTGGGAGGAAGTGGATGACCGAGTCAACCATTCAAGAACATCTGGGTTGGTGGTCAACACACGACCACTAGAAGACACCGGTAGCTGCGGCCTCGCCGAGTGACCCATGATGCCACGTCCCCTTCCTCTGCAGAGACCTGTGCCTGTTCCCGAAAAATTTTTGCCACTGCCCCTCCCCTGTGAAGGGCCTGTCACACCTCTGTCTGACATACTGTTTCATAAAAAAATTTAAAATAAGATAAAATGAACAATCCCCCCAAAAATTATACTTTGCTCACTGCCTTGCACAACGGCTTAACTATTTCTTTCAGAAATATCGTCACCTACACAGTGTGTTAACAATGGGTTACTGAACTGCAGTACAATGGGAAACTGCACAGCACTATACACTTTGTTTATATACAGACTGACGCTGCGACTATCGATGTAAAAGGAACGAGCCCAGAACCACGTCTTTACTCTTTTTTGGACAAGTCAGCTTCACTGACTACGTTAGCCCAATATCACGTTTTTCTGTTTGGATGGCGAATAACGCCGCAAATAGTTATTTAACCCCTTCGCGACCAGCGCCGTACATGTACGGCGCTGGGGCGATGCGGGCACATGGCGCCCGCTCGCGGGTGCGGCGGGCGTCATGGCCGGCAAGTCTCTGCTGTTTCTAACAGCAGAGACTTGCCGCTACTTACCGCCACCGTGATCACGGCATCTAGTTGCGTCTAAACCCGGAAGCGTTCGCTTCCGGGTGGTGTACAGACACCCCGTGTGGCCAATCGGGGTGTCTGTACACCATATGAAAACTGTAATCCTCGCTGGTGAGCATTACAGTTTTCAAAGTGCAATTCTTATTCTGGCCACTAGATGGCAGGCCAGGATAAGAAATGAGCAATTGATGGATTTCTGAGTCTATAAAACCCAGAATTGCTCATAAAGAAAAAAAAAAAGCCACAATTTATAAGCCCATATTTGAGCTTTCTAATAGTAAAAAAAAAAATTTAAAAAAAATGTTAAAAAATATATAAAAAATAAAAAAGATGTAAAAGTTCAAATCACCCCCCTTTCCATATAAGTAAAAAATAAATACCTAAATAACAATAAATATAGACATCATGGGTATCACCGTGACCGAAAACGCCCGTACTTTTAAAATATAAAAAAAAAATTCCAATACGGCGAATTGTGTGGCGGAAAAAAGCGTCCAAATGGCGATTTGCCGTTTTTTGTCGCTTTTTTTTTCTAAAAAAAATTAAATAAAAAGTGATCAAAAAGTCATACACACCCCAGAATGGTATCAATAAAAACTTCAGATCGTCCTGCAAAAAATGAGCCCCCATACAGCTCTGTACACATAAATACCAAAAAGTTATAGGGGTCAAGATTTGACAAGGAAAAAAAAAAAAAAAAGGGCAACTTTCTAATTATTTTATCACTATGAAAACGCAGGAAAAACTATACATATTAGGTATTTCCGGATTCGTACTGACCAGTAGAATGAAAGTAATGGATCAGTTTTAATGCACATCGAACGCTGTAAATAAGAAACCCGTAGAACTGTAGCGGAATAGCGTTTTCTTTGCAATTTCACCCGGTTTGGAATTTTTTTCCCGCTTCCCACTACACCGTATGCAATATTAAATGGTGGCGTTGGAAAGTACAACTTGTCCCGCAAAAAACAAGCCCTCATACAGCTATGTGAACAGAAAAATAAAAGAGTTATGGCTGTTTGAAGGCAGGGAGCGCAAAACGAAAATGCAGAACCGAAAAAAGCTCCGGGCGCGAAGGGGTTAAAAGAACAACCCCACAAACACGGAGTCACTATTTTTTGGCAAGTCAGCTACACTGACTATGCTAGCAAAATATCACCCTTTTCGGTTTGGATGGCGAATAACGCCTCAAATTGTTATTTAAAATGAACAACCCCACAAACACGGATTCACTGTTTTTTTGTCAAGTCAACTTCACTGACTACGTTAGCACAATAGCACGCTTTTCTGTTTGGATGGCGAATAATGCCGCAAATAGTTATTTAAAAGAACAACCCCACAAACACGGATTCACTGTTTTTTTTGGCGAGTCAACTTCACTGACTACGTTAGCACAATAGCACGCTTTTCTGTTTGGATGGCGAATAATGCCGCAAATAGTTATTTTAAATTAACAAATGCACAAACAGGGATTCACAGTTTTTTTGGCAAGTCAACTTCACTGACTACGTTAGCACAGTATCACGCTTTTCTGTTTGGATGGCGAATAATGCCGCAAGTTGTTATTTAAAAGAACAACCCCACAAACACGGATTCACTGTTTTTCTTGGCAATTCAACTACACTGAAGAATTTAGCACTATATGGCACTTGTCTATTTGTATGGCGAATAACACCGCAACTATTTCTTTCACATTTATAAGCTGCCAATCATGGATTATATATGTTTTTCCTGAAACACAACCCAAAAGTTTTTTTATTATTATTATTATTATTTTTTTATTTAAATTTTTTTTGTAATGTACCTCAAACAAGGCTCTGACCCTCTTACTGCACTGCTGATCAGTGTACCAGAATAGCGATTTCACTGCCTGATTTTCTGTCTAGAAATCGTCCTTCTCCTATCCCTGCAATTCAGATTATCTATCCCTGATCTCCTCGTTTCTTTTCTTTTGTTTTTCTTTAACTTGCCCTATCTCTCCTGACGTCTGTCTCTGATCTAAAATCAATAGCAAATGGTGGATTCCAGCACTGCAGAGCTATTTATATTGCTGGGACATTGCAGGACCTGGCTGGCTGCTAATTGGCTACATGTCTGCCTGTGATCGCATTGTGGGCGTTTACTTCTTTATCCCAGAAATCCTTCCCCCATGTCATGCCATGTACTTGCGGCCATTTTAGGGGAAAAAAAAAAAAAGATTTGTTACTACGAATTGCTAGGAAATTCGCATTTGTTGCGAATCAAATTTTTCATGAAATTCGTAACGAATTCCACTTCGTCAGCTTCAATTCGCTCATCTCTAGTCTTCATCTTTAGGGCATGGGGGTGTTGGATAAAGAAACTGTCATATATACAGTAAATTGTGGCTTGGGCCCAAGATATTTTGAAACTCTAGCAATAAACACATATAGCTATACACAATATAGAATACACACATAGTTACGAAATATGGGTTGAATTTATCACAGGATGCGATTCAGAATTCTATCTTCAAAAATTCACAAAAGTCACAACATTTTTACACCATTTATACCATTTTTGAAAAGTAGCTGGAATAGTGGGTGTGCCTATTATGATAATGAGTTTCATTCCAGATTGTCACACAAAAAAAATTCCAAAAGCCACTCCAGTAGTTATAACCCCCCCTGTAGTCCTCAGTAGTTATAATGTCCTCAGTAGTGCCCCCAATAGTGCCCCAGCAGTGATAATGCCCGTGAGCTCTATAGCACCTCAGTGATATGTTTCCCCAAAGTGACATGTGAAACAAAAAAATTGAATATTTACCCAATACTCACCTTACTCCTGCTCTCACTGTGATGTAGATCACAGACATTTTCCAGTAAGCATCTTAAGATGCCTGTATCCTGAAGTAGGTGGTTGTAATGATAGTATGGTACATTCTGCTCCGTTGATGCAACCTGTAATAGGCCTCAGGCCTCGTGGTGTGTGATCTATAAGAGTGTTTGCTATGATACTGGTGAACACTGATGGAATCCAAGGCAGAACAAGGCAAGGAACAAATGGTAAATGAGGTAAAGTAGAAATCCATCTGGGAGTAAGAACTGTCTGGCAGATATAGTTCTCCAGGGGACTGGAACAAGTCACAATACTCAAGCAATGCTTGGATAAAAAGTATGCACTGAAATAGGCCCAAAAAAGAAACAAGATGGTTCCCATTGCACCGAACCAGTGCCATCTTGAGTAAGGGCAAAAAAATCCCAAACCAGCAGCCTCCAGTGGTAAGGAGTGGAAGTGAAGCACAATTTCTTAAAGGGTAAAATAGCAGTCTTTAGTGGTCAACTAGTAAAATACCACAAATTACTGACAGTTTTTTACGGTGGGGCAAAGCGCCATAGACTCCTGTGCTTCACTGCAATATTCAAATGTATCTCCATTCTGTGGAACTGAAATGTGCACCAATCACGATTATTTGGCTTAACAATGCCCTTTGGCAGTGCCATGTGTGTGTACACTGTGATGAGCTTTGTGTGCATAGAGCATACAGTACAGAGAAGGGTAAACTGTAACCTTTGTTTTTCAGTCAGCAGGTTTAGTTTCTAATAAATGATTTTCTAATGTTTTGCCCACAAACCTTTAAATTAAGAACCTCGGCCAAGGTTTCCATCACACAATACCAGCAGTCTTCAAGAGCTGAAAAATGATCTCCCAGATTGGAATCGTCAGCCTCCTCTCAGCTCTTGCAGCATTAAGTAAGTTTTCTGAAAAATGTTAACACGTGAATTATTTGTCTTTTAAAACTATTTTAAATTTAATTTGAATTTTAAACAATTTTCTGCAGGATAAGGAATTTTGAGTTAAGATTCAGCGGAGGGCAAGGGAGAGCGTCAGAGCATGAAATGATCCAATGCTAATATCAGAGGGGTTGTCTGGGTTAAAAAGGTGATACAGTATGTCCGGGTTCACTTTCTGCATATTACTTGAAGCTGTCAGATATAGTAATAGTAACATATGGGCTCATTTATCAAACTGGTGAAAACAAGAACTGACTTAGTTCCCCACAGCAACCAATCAGATCCCATTATTTTCCAAAGGAGCTGTCCAAAATGAAAGGTGGAATCTGATTAGTTTGCTATGGGCAACAGAGCCAGTTCTACTTTATACCTATTTGACAAGTGACCCCCATTTGATAAGCGACCCCCATAGTTTGTAAGGTTGAAAAAAGACATCTGACTATCCAGTTTGGCCTGTTATCCTACAAGATGATCCAGAGGAAGGCAAAAAAACAAAACAAAAAAACCCCTGTGAGGTAGAAGCCAATTTTCCTCACTTTAGGGGAAACAATTCCTTCCCAACTCCAATCAGGCATCAGAATAACTCCCTGGATCAACGACCCCTCTCCAGTAACTATAACCTGTAATATTATTACCCTCCAGAAATACATCCAGGCCCCTCCTGAACTCTTATAGTGAACTTACCATCACCACCTCCTCAGGGAGAGAGTTCCACAGTCTCACTGCTCTTACCGTAAAGAATCCTCTTCTATGTTTATGTACAAACCTTCTTTCCTCCAGGTTCAGAGGATGTCCCCTCGTCACAGTCACAGTCCTGGGGATAAATAGATGATGGGAGAGATCTCTGTACTGACCCCTGATATATTTATACATAGTTATTAGATCTCCCCTCAGTTCTCTGTTTTCTAAAGTGAATAAACCTAATTTTGATAATCTTTCTGGGTACTGTAGTCCACCCATTCCAGTTATGACTTTAGTTGCCCTCCTGTGAACCCTCTCCAGCTCTGCTATGTCTGCCTTGTTCACAGGAGCCCAGAACTGTACACAGTCCTCCATGTGTGGTCTGACTAGTGATTTGTAAAGTGGCAGGACTATGTTCTCATCACGGGCATCTATGCCCCTTTTGATGCAACCCATCTGATGCAACCCAGTTCCTTCAATATCTTGAACTATCAGCCCCATTTTCCCTTGTTTCTTCCAGAGCCAGGCATGCAATGGTAGGAAGGGTGACTCCAGTTCCTTCGGGGCACTCTCTAGTTGGTATAGGGGCTCCGCCAGATGGTGGTTAGAGGCGCCCTTTATGGTTGGCCTTTTTATGGTGTCGTGAGGCAGGGTCCCTGTGAAATTTGTGATGTCAGCACTGTTTGGTGCAAATAGGTGATGAGTTCGTACAATAAGGAGACCAGTTTTCTTAAGAAACTCCCAGTACTTTACTGAAGCTGATCCAAAAGTCATCAATGTGCGCAAAAGTCATTTACAGCAAGGCATCTTCTACAATGGTTCAGGTTAGTTCCCAAAAGTTACATATGGGGTAGTTTTATTCTATAACAATCAATCTTTCTCCCTTGTTTCTCCAGGCTGGAGGGATGTAATATTTCTACTGTACTGTATAGTCATATTCTTCTGTATCCTCTCTAGGAATACTATGTTGTGACAGGTGGCCTTTCTGTCTCTGACATCCATTGGTATTTTTTCTACCGTTAATTTAGGCCGCAGTTCCTCATTTGCGTCTGCTGTATAACATTTGCGCAAGGAGGGACTTATAGTGTAGGGATAGGATTTGGCTAGGCAGGGCTAGTTGTTCTGTTCAAAAGACACAAACGTCCATTGTTATATCTGGCTGCAATATATTATTTTTGAAGTGGGTTAAAAATTGTGCAAGGTTGCCTGACCTTAACACCACCTTTTCAGCATCTGCTGTCTAACATTTGTCTATCCCAAATAACAGAAATCTGGTGTATTTTTTCTGCAGCTATTGAAGGCGACATTACTAATGTCGTCGTGATTAGCTGCAGAAAAAAACGCAATCAATGTCAGGTAAATAGTAGAAACATACATTGTACTGCACACGCTGCGTAGCTGGTGTTAAGATTAGGCAAACTTGCGCAAATGTTGACCGTGAAGAATAACAATATTGCAGCCAGATATAACAAAAGTCCTTAAAAGGACTTTGGGGTCTTTTCAACAGAACAACTAGCCCTGCCTAGCCAAATCCTATCCCTACACTATCTGTTCCTGATTATGCAAATGTTATACATTATATGAATAACTGCAGAAACAAATACACTGGATGTCAGGTATTTAGGATACAGAAAGGTTATACTGCACATGCAGCACAGGTATGTGACATTAACTGCCCTGCATCTGCTGCATAACGTTTGCTCATTCGGTGAAATTTTTCTGCTCATACACTAAAAAAAATCTGTGCAACTGTACTTTTGACAAACTTGCATATTTACCATTTAGTATGCGCAAGGCGAGCAGTAAGGGACAGGGAAGCGGGCGTGCTGCTGATGGTGCACGGTGGGCGCGATAAAACAGTGTCTGCTGGCAGAGCACAAGAAACAAAGTCATCCAAAACTCCTAGCTTCATGTCTCAGTTTGGAGGGTGGCACAAGACAGGTTCTTGTTAAGTCAACGTGTCAGGATGAGGACCAGAGTGAGGTTAATTTTTTAGGTTAAAAAATTAGGGGTGAGGGCCTGCTGGTGAACCTCTTAAATATTTAAAGGCGAGGGCAGCCTAATAAGCAGTTTGATATGATGGAGGAAGAGGAGGAGAAGAGGAAGGGGTTCAAGGAAATACAGTGTATTCAATACACCTTAAAAGCCACATTTAAAGTTTCTTTATGTTCAGCCGCTTTCCTCTGGTGGGGTAGCGAAGTCAGGGGCAATCCAGGCCTTGTTCATTTTGATTAGCGTCAGCATTGTCAGTTATATTCTTGTTTTGTGGCACTCTGCTTCAGGCTGTCATAGGGTTCCCACCCCATGTCAATGAATCAGAATAATAACAGCCACCTAATTTTGAAATTGTATGTTTCTTTTTATTTACGGCAATGACCGTGTTAACGTTTTTGGCCTATCCAGGCCTTCATCAGACACTTTGCCGCAGTTCTTGTAGAGGAGAAAAAGGATATGGGCGCTGTAGGTAGAGAATAAGTTAAGAGGAAGGCGTCACGTGCCACGTGTCCAGCTTAGACACCCAACAATTATAAGGCACAGAGGGATCGCTGAGGACGTTTACATTGTCAGTTAGGTACTCCTTTACCATTTTACAAAACCTTTCCCTCCAAGTTGTGACACTAGGCCGCTTATCAGAACCTTTTCCACATGCAGCTCTGTCCACCTTTAGGCTCCATTCACACGTCCTGCTTTTCTTTCCTGATTTGATCCTGATCCTGATCTGGATACATTCATTTCAATGGGTCCTGAAAAAATCAGGATCGAATCAGGAAAGAAAAACAGGACGTGTAAATGGAGCCTTATTGTGAGCAGGTAGAGTTCCAGCGCGTGCT
This sequence comes from Rhinella marina, assembly GCA_900303285.1. Classification (NCBI taxonomy): domain Eukaryota; kingdom Metazoa; phylum Chordata; class Amphibia; order Anura; family Bufonidae; genus Rhinella; species Rhinella marina. Next base: position 7,455 of record ONZH01013920.1, on the reverse strand, counting down.
CGGGTCGCACAGCAGTCAGTGAGCTGGCAAGCGTAAGTGCTGTTGCAGCGTTGCCATACCGGCGGAAGCTGTAGGTGACTTTTGGAAATGTCACCTTTACCAGCAGCTCAGGCAAATTGATGTAGGTTTTGAGAAACCGCTGAACCACTAAGTTGAAGCAGTTGTTTGGCCTGAGGGAGACTCATGTTTGTCCTTCCTGTTGGCGGAACAGGTAGACTCATTCCTGTCATTAGTTCCAGGGTCCTATAGGGTCAGTTTGGTTTAGGCTCCTGTGTATGAACTCGCCTACATTTGAGGCCTGTTCATACTGGTAGTCAATCAGGATTAGAGTCATGGTTTCCTGTCCATCTACCTTCCTAAGTTTCCAGGCCTAATCTTCTTCCCCTCCTACGCTCTGTGTGGTTTTCCCCCCACACCTGAGCGTGACAGTATGTGTGTGAGCTTGCCAAGCTCCAAAGCCGCCACCAAGTTGCGGCCATTATCAGACAAAACCACGTCTGGTTGTAGGTTGAGTGGCAAAAGCCACAGCTCAGCCCGGTCCCTTGTACCCTGCCACAGCACTGTGGCGGTGTGTTGTTTGTCACCTAAGTAAATACGTTTCAGCACAGCCTGTTGCCGCTTCACCACCGCTGTGCTAAACTTCTTCCAGCTACTGACTGAAGACTGGTTCGGCAAAATGAGAATTACTAGATGGAAGTGGTGGAGGAGAAGGAGGGGTTGCAGCCGCTAATGTAGGTGGTGGTGGAAATCCTGATGGAAGTAGGGCCCGCAATCCTTTGTGTCGGTAGCAGCTGTGCCATCCCAGGATACGACTCGCTCCTAGCCTCCACAACGTTCACCCAGAGTGCCGTCAGAGAAATGTAGCGTCCCTGGCCAGAAGCACTTGTCCATGTGTCAGTCGTTAAGTGGACCTTTCCAGTAACTGCATTGGTCAGGGTACGGGTTATGTTACGGGACACATGCTGGTGTAAGACGGTGATGGCACACCGGCAAAAATAGTGGCCTCAGTGTCCAAAAGCCTAAACAGCAACAATTCCAGCTCCAGCAATTTGCAAAAGTGTGCATTTAGTGCTATGGCCTGTGGGTGGGTGGCTGGGTATTTGTGTTTTGTTCAAAGGCCTGGGGTATGGACATCTGTACTCTGCGCTGGGACACAGAAGTAGATGTGCTCACTGATGGTGCTTGCAAGGGTCCAGGTGTAGGGTGGGAGGCATCTGGGCCTGCATCTTGGCTAGCACGTAACACAGGGAAAAGGAGGCAGTGGTGTGATCCGCAGACACAGATTGTGGATCCAGGCGTTTGGCCCACCTATTAGGGTGCTTTGCTGCCATGAAGATCATGCTGGTGGTGGTCAGGTTGCTAGTGTTCATGCTCCTGCTCATTTTGGTACGGCACAGGTTGGAAATGACAATTTCTTTTTTCGTCCACACTTGTTGGTGTGGCCTGCCTTCTCCCTTTTGCCACCCCACCGCTTCTTATACCCTGTTGCGGTGCTGCGCATCCCTCCCTCTCTGTACTGCTGTCCTCGCTCAGCTTGCCTCCTTCCCATGTTGGGCTAGTGATTTCATTGTCCACTATTTCCTCTTCCTCTTCTGGAAGGATTTTTTTTCCCTTAAAGTGAGGAATATTGGCTTCTACCTCACAGGGGTTTTTTGCCTTCCTCTGGATCAACTTCCAGGATAACAGGGCAAACTGGATGGACAGATGTCTTTTTTCGACCTTATAAACTATGTTACTATGTTACTTCTTCACTCTGGTCCTCATCCTGACAAGTTGACGTTCAGTGCTGCTGGCACTCAAAAACATTTGGGGTGAGGGTCTGCTACTGATCTGACCGTCTAAAACATTAGGGGCGAGTGCCTGCTGCTGAGCTGACCATGTAAAACATTTGGGGCGAGTGCCTGATCTTTTACTGTTTTTGCAATGTTTCACTCTACGCTCACCCCCCACCCCATTAAGCTCTTAAATGCAATGACAGAAATAACATAGCTATAGGTAAATGACTGTTTGAGGGTGTTAGCAAACACCAAACTGTCACATATTTAATGCTTTTTCATATTCTCCTTGTCAGAGGCAGATGGTGTTTAAAAACAAAGCATCATGGGAAAAAACAGTGGCTTTATACACACACATGCTGATGTCAAAAGAAAGAGTGTCTTGTTCTGCACAAACATCTAAAAATTAGGCTTCAATAGGGGCACAATTCATGCCCATATATACACACACATGTTAATTGTCAGAAGAAAGAGCAGCTTGTTCTGAATGAGCCTGGAATAATCATACCTTTCAATTGGGAGCAGCAGCAGTAAAGTGTAGATGTGGAAAGGTTAGGGCAATAGTGGCATGTGGCCACTATAGTAGTGGTAGCAGTAACAGCAGAGCACAAAACAGAAAAGGAAGTACATAGATGTGTATTCAAGGGTAATAGTTGTAGTGGTGACTGTGAAGAGGTACTGGCAGTAGAGGAAATGAAAGTCATAGTAGCAGATTAGCAGCAGGGAGTAGTAGTTGTGGCAGCAGCAGCCATAAGGTACATAACATGATGGTAGGCAGACAGACAGTGGCAGTAGCATGATGCTTTGTACACTGGAGGAGGACAATTTCATCTGTTTTGGAGTCACAATGACCCCTGCCATGCTGAAAACCCTGAGATAACACTGGAGGCTGGGTAGAGAACAGACAGCATACTGGGCCAGTTCCAGACACTCTTCCCATCTGCCTACCAAGGTGTCCAGATATCAGGGAATGCGATGTGTGCCAGAGAAAGGCCAGAGGCCAGGGAACACTGAACTGGAGTGTTGAGGTGGGACAATATGTCTTCATTTGCTGATTTGCCTTGGCGTGGCATGGTATATCAAAGAATTTCTCCATCATGTTGATAAAACTGAACTGGCTGCTGGTGTTGTGACTTCTGATGCTTGTGTTAGTGGAGACTGTGGGAGGTGGATGACTCAGAAGGTGAGAGGGGTATCACTTACGTGGGGGACAGTTGTCTATTCGCCAAACTTTGAACCAAGCTGCGTACACAGTGTTTCCAGTTAATAAAGTAATTTGGCGTCCCTTTGGGCAAGAGTAAAACACTCCTTGATTTTGCTTTGATAGCAAGGGTCTAAAAGCATGGCTATCCAGTTATCATCAGACTGCTTCAATTAAAGTGATCCTCTATAAATTACGTACAGTAAGAGAGAAAATGAACAAGGTATGGATTCATGTGGATTTTCAAACTTATCCAAGTGAGGCCAATAAATAGATCTGATCTTGCTGACAATGCAGAAGTGACTTTTTTATGTTGTTCCCCTAAAGTATTCATCTTGGGGAAATGTGGACATTTTAAGTTGTTTTTATTTTATTTTTTTCTTACTTTTTTATAAATGAAAGAAAAGTGTGAGTTTGTCTATTTTATGCAAAAAATAAGCCTGCTATATAAAATATAGCTAAAACAAAAACTTAGATTTTTAAAAAAGTGTGTATATTTCTACATTTTAAACACACAAATTCCACAATACTATTACTAAAACTAATATATATATATATATATATATATATATATATATATACAGGGGCGGATTGGCCATAGACCTTACAGGGAAATTTCCCGGTGGGCTGATGCCCAGGGGGCCATCTGGGCCGTCCTAATTGCCAGCAAGTGGAAGTTTTTGAGGATGTATTTTGTTTCTACTGGCAGTATTTTGTGATGGACTGTGGTATTTGGCTCTGTTGGGGTGGTATAATGTGCCACAATATGGTATTGCTGGCCCTGCCTTCCATCAATTTGGACCCAACTACAAAATGGGGCCACTTTTAGTATTTTTCCAGGGCCACTTTAAGTCCCCAGTCCGCCCCTGTATATATATATATATATATATATATATATATATATATATATATATATATATAATATATATATATATATATATATATATATATATATATATATATATATATATATATATATATATATATATATATATATATAATATTTTTATTGTATTTTTCTATGAACGAAAAAGAGGGGAGGAGTCTTTATGGATGTGTATATAGTCTGCTATAGTATTGCTAATACTAGTAATTATTGCAGATTTTCTTTTTATTTTCTGTATTTCTCTTATTATTGTATTTCTTTATTTTAGACAAATTAACCCCTTCCTGCCACAGTCAGGGCAGGAAGGGGTTAATTCACAGCCAATAGGTGGCGCTCTTACATAAGGAAAAGGGATCCCTGTCGGGTTTTACATTTAACACTGCGATAGATCCTTGTAGCAGGGTGCTCCAAGGATCTATCACATCCTGACCTCTCCTGACTTTGGGAGTTTTCCCTGTGACCATAGCTGTCTAATGACAGTGTGGTCACAACAATCTGTAATGGCATGGGCTGCCAGAAGATCACAAAATAATTTTATACTTTGAGATACAGATAGGAGCCTACTGCTGCAACGTATAAAGTTGTGCGGTGGTAGATGAGTGGTTAACATGGCAGGAAATAGCTGTGGATTCTGCTTGAGGTGGCTAATGTAATTCTCCATCCTCATCATCTCTACCCTTTTTTCCTCCAATTTTCATAGTAATATGGCATGAACACTGTTTTCCGCAATTCATTGCGCATAGAGATGAGCGAGCACTAAAATGCTCGGGTGCTCGTTATTCGAGTCAAACTTTTCCCGATGCTCGGGTGCTCGTTTCGAATAACGAACCCCATTGAAGTCAATGGGAGACTTGAGCATTTTTGCAGGGGACCAAGGCTCTGCCTAGGGAAGGCTGGGTGAAAACCTGGAAACATCAGAAAATGATGGAAATACCACGGAAATGGACAGGAAACAGCAGGGGCAGCATGCATGGATGCCTCTGAGGCTGCTTAATCCCACCATTACCCCAAATTCTCAGGCAACAGCCTGGTGGTTATCCTCATGGCAATTGTGCTCACCCAGACCAAGAAAGGCAAGGCAAATGTTAGGGAAGCACCCAACTAGGTGCAACGAAGGTCCATCACCGCCTGCAGGTGACACCACTGCTCATGCTGGCACTGCAGCTGACATCAAGTTTAGTATCTGTTCTTATCAGTTGCTGTGGCTGCTGGTGGTATAGTGGTGAGTATACCTATTGACCCCGGTTCGATTCCCGTCTATCGCAGGAGGCAATTAAAAGAAGAACCAAAAAAATCAGTACAATATCTAATACGTCCCCTACCCGGGTAAATTGTTTGTAGAGTGGGCCTGTAGGTGGGGGGGGGCAGGCTGGGGGGAAGGAGGTTTAGCTGGAAGAGCCAGAGGAGTGCCCCCTGGGCTAGCGTGTGTGGTGGTGACAACAGCCGGATGGATTTAGAAAAACTCTAGCATCAACCAGTATGGTATTGATTCTTCTCAGTTTAATATCGTATACGTCCCCTATCTTGGGACCCTATATTTCATGGTTTTTTTCTACCACGGAAAACGGAAAAAGGGCTTGCTCTGGCCAGGGGAGTGTCTTTCCAACTGCAGCTAAGGGGACGTGTCCATGCGCTGCCTATCACAGGTCAGGAGGCAATTAGAAGAAGAACCAAAAAAAAAATCTGTACTGTAATAAAAAATATCTAATACTAGGGATGAGCGAACTTTTAAAAAGTTCGGTTTGCTTCGGCGAACTTTTGTGAAGTTCGGATTCGTACGAACCGAACCTAAAACGAACCTTGCTATAAGTGCTGAATAATTGCTGCTACAATAATGGGAGTCTGGTAGGGTATAGTTTCGTTTACTTGCAGTTGCTATTACAACGAAAAAAGTGGAAAAAATCCAAGTGACTTCAACAACGGCGAAGCAAAATATACGCATATTTGAGAATTTACACTAATGCGTACGCTAATGCGAACATTCCCGCACAAATAACGAACATACAGTGTAGCATTGTCAAAGGTACGCTACTTCACTGAATATGTACAGTCATGGCCAAAAGTTTTGAGAATGACACAAATATTATATTTTCCCATGATCTGCTGCCCTCTGGTTTTTATGTGTGTTTGTCAGATGTTTTTATCACATACAGAAATATAATTGCAATCATATTATGAGTAACAAAAGCTTATATTGACAGTTAGAATGAGTTAATGCAGCAAGTCAATATTTGCAGTGTTGACCCTTCTTCTTCAGGACCTCTGCAATTCTCCCTGGCATGCTCTCAATCAACTTCTGGACCAAATCCTGACTGATAGCAGTCCATTCCAGTCAATGCTTGCATTTTGTCAGAATTTGTAGGTTTTTGTTTGTCCACCCGTCTCTTGATGATTGACCACAAGTTCTCAATGGGATTAAGACCTGGGGAGTTTCCAGGCCATGGACCCAAAATCTCTATGTTTTGTTCCCTGAGCCATTTAGTTATCACCTTTGCTTTATGGCAAGCTGCTCCATCATGCTGGAAAAGGCATTGTTGATCGCCAAACTGCTCTTGGACGGTTGGGAGAAGTTGCTCTCGGAGGACATTCTGGTACCATTCTTTATTCATGGCTGTGTTTTTAGGCAAGACTGTGAGAGAGCCGATTCCCTTGGCTGAGAAGCAACCCCACACATGAATGGTTTCAGGATGCTTTACAGTTGGCATGAGACAAGACTGGTGGTAGCACTCACCTCGTCTTCTCCGAATAAGCTGTTTTCCAGATGTCCCAAACAATCGAAAAGGGGATTCATCAGAGAAAATGACTTTACCCCAGTCCTCAGCAGTCCACTCCCTGTACCTTTTGCAGAATATCAGTCTGTCCCTGATGTTTTTTCTGGAGAGAAGTGGCTTCTTTGCTGCCCTCCTTGAGACCTGGCCTTGCTCCAAGAGTCTCCGCCTCACAGTGCGTGCAGATGCACTCACACCTGCCTGCTGCCATTCCTGAGCAAGCTCTGCACTGCTGGTAGCCCGATCCCACAGCTGAAACACTTTTAAGAGACAGTCCTGGTCTTTCTTGGGCGCCCTGGAGCCTTTTTGGCAACAATGGAACCTCTCTCCTTGAAGTTCTTGATGATGCGATAGATTGTTGACTGAGGTGCAATCTTTCTAGCTGCGATACTCTTCCCTGTTAGGCCATTTTTGTGCAGTGCAATGATGACTGCACGTGTTTCTTTAGAGATAACCATGGTTAACAGAAGAGAAACAATGATGCCAAGCACCAGCCTCCTTTTAAAGTGTCCAGTGGTGCCATTCTTACTTAATCATGACAGATTGATCTCAAGCCCTGTCCTCATCAACACCCACACCTGTGTTAATGGAGCAATCACTGAAACGATGTAAGCTTGTCCTTTTAAGGCAGGGCTGCAATGATGTTGAAATGTGTTTTGGGGGGATAAAGTTCATTTTCTAGGCAAATATTGACCTTGCAAGTAATTGCTGTTAAGCTGATCACTCTTTATAACATTCTGGAGTATATGCAAATTGCCATTATAAAAACTGAAGCAGTAGACTTTGTAAAAATTAATATTTGTATCATTCTCAAAACTTTTGGCC
>ONZH01013919.1:0-18168 GCA_900303285.1 Rhinella marina | reverse complement strand
CTCAAATGGACCAATGATCTAATGCATATACAGACATATAAGACCCAAGCTCCTTTTATAATCAAAGTCAATGTTAATCCGGCATATAATTACACAGCGTCACCCACTGGACCATCATAGAATGCCTCTTACTGCTAATGCCGTTACCTGGATTTGCTGCTTATTTTAGAACTTTTTTTTATACTTTTGCAGAATCAGCGCCTGCTGCCTGGTTCCGTGAAACATCCGACCGGTTCTGGAATTCAGGTAATGGAATTTTTGCATTTAAATTTTATTTTCTGTTAAACTCCTTGTGAGATTTAATACTTATTCTGTCATTTTTCATCTTATTTCATTTGTTTCTACAGTGATTCCAGGAAGGCCAACTTTGGCCAAAGTGGTCGTGGCTGGAACATCGCTCATTGTCATCGCCCTGGGGCTCGGACTGTGGCTATTTATCTACGTTTAGTAAGTTTACACTCTTATCTATTTGGGGGATTTTTATGGAGCCTTCAATAGAGGCTGGTTATTCAATTCCCCCCATGTTTTTAGCTCAGGTTAGAAACATCATATTTAAGCACGATGAGGGCAGCATGATTTAGACCCATAGTTAAGCTCAGGGATAGGGTGGCCAGCAATTGGTGGATGTTACTTTATATGAAAGTCCAGGACTATGATATGGATTCCCATGCCCCACACATTGTCATTTCACATATATTACTTTTTGTTGTCCTAGAATTTTTTTTTTAAAATTATATATTTTTCTTTCTAGTCGTAAATTCCATCCTGAATATCTGCAAGTCGAGGAGGAGCTCTTTAAGGGCAAACGAGTGATGAGGCCCGATTCACCAACCGGATTGCTTTCAATGATGCTGCATAAACCAGGTAAGACTAATTCTATAACAAGGAGAGGCCAAGTGACACCCTGCAATTTTATCATCTCACCTTTCATTTCACCTTTTGCTTCCAATATCCATTTTGAATTCTTAATTCTTTTATTTTTATTTTTTTTTTCATAGTTCCTGAGAAACATCATGCTGTAAAAAAGCATAGGGACATTGAAGAAGGTGATGACATAGAAGAACAACGTCGTGCCTTGTCAGATTGGTTGATAGCAGCATCTAACTACATGGTGGAAAAAGAGCAGGAAAGAGAGGAGAGTGAAGATGACAGTGCCGCTGACGAGGGTGTGAAAAGTAAGGCAGTGAAAAAATATGTGGCTAAGAGAGTGAAGAAACTGACCAATCAATTAAAAGATAAGACTGTTGCCATAAAGAAGGAGGTCAAGCAGGCCAAAAACATCATGGCCACCAAGACCAAAAAACATCAAGGTCAAGGAGGCCAAAAACATCCATGGCCAAGAAGACCCGAAACATCATGGCCAAGAAGACCAAAAACATCAAGGTCAAGAAGGCTAAAAAATATGGCAAAGAAAACAAAAAACATCATGGTCAAAAAGATCAAAAAGCTCAAGAGACGAAAGTAATATCATCGTCCTGCCACAGTAACATCTCATTGCTAAAGCTTAAAACATCTATTCCACCTGAATATTTCCACCACACCTCAGGACATCAGAGGTATACGCACCATCTCTTAAAGTTCTCCTTCAGAAAGCCGCTCATCCACCATCTTTTTCTATCCAAAAAGACTAAAAACATCATGGTCAAAAAGGTCAATAACATCATGGCCAAGTAAGACCACTAACATCAAGGTCAAGAAGGCTAGAAACATCATGGCCAAAAAGACCAATAACATCATGGTCTTCATATTAAAAAGAAAAAAAATAAAATTACAATAAAAATAAAAAATCTTAACTGGTCTGTGTGTTCTGTCCTTGATAGACCTTTGTCATCACATCCCATAGCTAAGTGTACACTACTTGTCACACTATGTTTACTCTAATGGTAATTGGACCAGTCATCAGAAGCATCATCTTGGCTGGGACTATAATTACACTCTAGGACCGTACAGTGCACCCTTGGCACATGTGGAGTATTTTTTTTTTGTGGAAGGGCTAGGAGACAGTGGTGTCTACTGCATATCCATGTGGATGTACTGCACTATGCAGGCATAGGATTAAAGGGCCAGGAGAGACAATGCCTCTGATGCCTGGCCCTATAAATCAATTAGAGGAGGGAGAGTCTAGCAGTACAGATGGGAGGATGTAAGGAAAAGCAAGAGTCTGTCTTTGGTGCAGTTTAGGTCTCCTTTGCATAATTGTAAAGATTAAATTTCTCAATAACGCCACTATGAATCAGTTGGGACATCCCTATCAGGCATTGTGTCTGGTTTAATAGTGTTAGTCCTGGTTACATGTCGTATCTTTTGCAGCATGGCTGCAGGGATCCAGAACTAAACATTTCTGCATTTCTTCCCCCTTTTGGTCAGAAGTGGGCTAGTCCTGCTTCCTGCCAGGTGAAGGGATGCAGGAAGCTGTATAGGGAGTTGAGTTTAGAGTCCAAAGGGAACAGACATGGTGCAGTGAGGGGAGCGATCCCCCCTCCAGCTGCAGGAGCCCCGGGAAGCAGCTTGTAAAGCACCCAGGCTAAAGGCAATTCACAGACAGAGTATTTTACCAGGGTTCCACAGCCAAAGTCACCCCACTCAAAGGTACCAAAACTTCTAGAAAGTCCAGTAACCAGGCAGAAGCCAGAAATGAATACAGCAGCAGAGAGATAAAGCAAAGTATTCAAGTTCACCTGCCAGTTTTCCATTAGCCTGCTGGAGCCAAGAGAAAGATCCCATATTATGCAGAAGTAAACTCCAGCACATCTGTACACCAGCACCGTTTTTAAAAGCTGTGACGATCCTTTATTCTTGAGTACAGCAAGAAGATTCAAATTATCATAGTGCCCTGACTTTAAACGTGTTTTGGACAAACTACATGTCCTTAATCATTACCAAAATGATTAAGGACATGTAGTTTGTTTGAAATGCGTTTATAGACAGGGTGCCTTGATAATTTCTATGTGCTTGCTATACTCAAGAATAAAGGATTGTCACAGTTTTTTAATAACGGTCCTTGTTTATAGTGAACATGTGAAAGATCACATATTGTTTGGATGACACAAGTTTATTGTAAGTTTATCCAAGTAAAAACTTTTAAACTTCACCAAGTGTGCACTCTACTTACTCCACCAACTACAACTCCTTTGTTGCTACAGAGGCTAACCCCGGGGAGTAACAATATCCAGGTAGGAGCACCGTCACACAAACTATTAGAGCCACAACTTGCCACCTGGCATCCTAAACACTGGGAATCAATCGCTCTGGGGGGTGGCCCATTGTAGGTTAAGGTTCAGATCTGTTAGGGCCCGTTCACACACAAATTGTGGAATTTTATTTTTTTATTTTTCTGTTCTTTTGATAGATCAGAAGAACGGAAAATAACTGTTACTATAGCCCTGGGAAACCTCAGCAAGCACCAGGCTTGGCAATTTCACCGTGGGGGCTCAGATCAGATGGCCAAAGGAGCCATATCTCTCTGCTTTACCTCATAGATGCAGTGAACGCTTTTAAATGCGGTACCTGAAGGATTAAATTTGGCGCGATCGCTGTTCCCCATCATTGTAGCTGGGCATCTGGGTCAATTGCTGGTGAGGTTGGTTGGTGTAAGAATGGTGTGGTGTAAGAATGGTTGGGCCAGAAGTGACAAAGTCATAAATGACAAAGTCATAAATGTACAATGCTACAATTTTAATGTATAAAAACAATGTTTTATTCACAGAATTAAATGAAAACATTAAATCTCCTGCTTATAAACTCACCCCCAAAAAGTGTATCCCCAGCGTATCAAGCTGTGTAGCACCTGGCTAGCGGGTACCTACTTTTCCTGTTACATCCCAACCTCCCTCTCCCCTTCCCATTTAGACGAGAGGAGAGTTGTTGGAGATGTCCAGGGATAGGAGGTCCTTTGCTGATGCTATTTTCCCAGGTCATTTAACCATTTCTAATCAATGACATCACTAGAGCTTCCTGGGGCACTGCAGAGCTGGGGATCCTTGAGCATGACAAGGAGGTGGCAAGGTTGGCCACCCTAGGCTGTCTTCTGCCTTTGCCCCATAAATGGTGGTGCTCTTATTCCTCTTCTCCTTCTTTGGATTTATTCTCTTTGGGGCTTTACAGTATATGCCTATACAGTGGAATACGTTTGAAGCCTTGCATCTGAATTATCAAACGTTATTTTATTTTCATAACTTCTCTAGCACCTTTATATTTTATAGCATTGTACAAAATGCATCCAACTCCAGAGAAGAAAAGATGAAGGGCGGCACTCACCGGTGTAGTCAATACTTTATTCAAACTTCGGCAAGTACATCAAAGTACAGGAGCAAGCGGCGTGCTTTTCAAGCATAACAAAGGCGACGCCCGTTTCGCGCACCTTGCGCCTCGTCAGGCCCTTTGCGTCACAGATCTCGTGACCTCTTGCCTTTTTAACCCCATCGTTGCCTCCGCACTTGCGCGGTACTGCAACCTCAGGTAAGTAAAAATGCTATGCATTGTACATTAAAAACAAAAATAATCACACGTTATAAAAACACCCCTAGTTCATTCCTATCGTTTAGACCGGCCGGTCCCAATGCCTCGGTCTTCAGAATCCACCTAGATTCTTTTTCCTTAATAGATATTTGTGCCTATCTCCACCATGCGGTAACAGAGGTACCGTTTCTAGACCAATGAATCTCAGAGCTTCTTGATCGCTATTATGGCTTGTCCTTATATGCTCAATCAAACGAGGGCAGCCCTTCCCAGTATCTATAGATGCGGCATGTTCCCTAAATCTCTCAAAAAGACATCTGATGGTTTTTCCAATATAATATCTCCCACAATCGCAGAACACCATGTACACTACATATTTAGTTTTACATGTAATTAATTCAAGGACCCTATACTCAGTCTTTCCTATTTTTTACATATTTCAATTGGCCATTATATTTACAGTACGGGCAATTGCCACATCTATAGTTACCTTTGGGCAACCCTTTTTCCAACCATGTTATATTTCTATCTTCTTTAAACCTACTGTTCACTATTTTACTTCTTAAGGTCTGAGTCCTCCTAAAAGACACCATTGGCAGGGGATCAATAAGCTCTTTGAGGTTATCATCCTCCCTAAGTATATTCCAATTTTCTTTTATAATCTCTTTTGATCCTATTGGCCATAGGGCTAAAGTTGAAAGTAAAGGGACAGACCTTACATCTACCTCTCTTATTACCATCACATTATCCTTGCCCTGCCAATAGAGTCCTCTCTTTTCATTTTCTTGACTTTGGCTAAATGCTCTATTCAACATGGTTGGGGCGGTATCCTCTACAAATAAGGCCTTCTTTTCAAGTCGTCTTGCTTGTAACTACAAAAACTCCTCCTCCCACTACTATTGATCCTTCTGAGTCTTAATTAATTGTCCCATAAGGGGACTGCCTTCTTTACACTACCAGGGTGATACTCGTGTAGTGGTAAAAGTGAGTTAGTGGCAGTGGATTTAGCGATATCCGCTCACCCTCAGAACTTCCCTCCACCACTTCTACCAAGACATCCATAAATTTGGCAATTTTCTGGCCTCCAATAGGACATGAGTAAAAAGCATGATTCATGTCATTGAGATTGGATTAAGTAAGATACAAAATTATGAAATTGTTCTTCATTTCCTGACCACAACGATGAAATAACATCGTCGATGTATCTTAATAAAGTTGTATATAACGAAGAAAGGATTATTAACAGAATACACAAATCTATCCTCTAACCTAGCCAAAAAAATGTTAGCAAAAGTACAAGCAACCGGCGTCCCCATGGCCGTCCCAAACCGCTGGGCCGGTACCATGTATCACCGAACATGAATGTGTTATTTTTTCAATATTAATTCTAACGCCTCTCTGACAAAACTAACAAAAGTTACGGATTTATCAGTGCCTGATAGAATATCACCTACTGTTTCCACACCTGCATCCTGAGGGATGCGTATGTATAGGCTTTCAATGTCCAAGGACACCAAGCTGAGTCCCTCCCTCCACTGAAAGAATCCAGTGTCCAGAGGAAGTCAGCGGTGTCCTTAACATACGACGGAATTTTAACTAATAATGGTCTCAGTAACCAATCGATATATCTAGATAAATGTTCGGTGACAGACCCTATACCCCGCCACGATCGGACGGCCAGGGGGACGCTCGGCGCATTTGTGTAACTTAGGCAGGAAATACCAAGTAGGTTTAATCGGAAACAGAGGTAATAATTTCTCAGCTTTTTTTTGGATAGTATATCCAATTCAACATATTTATGCAATAAGCCCCTCACCAGAGACTGCACTTTATATGTCGGGTCTCCATCCAAACGCTCATATACCTCCTTGTTTTCCCAATTGTCTACATGCTTCTTCTTTATAGTATTCCCTAGACATCACCACCACATTGCCCCCCTTGTCCGCCGGCTTTACAATTACATTTCTAGCGTTTTGGAGCCATCTAATGGCTTTCTCTTCTTTACTGCTCAAATTAGATTCATCTATGGGATAGATTAACGATTTCACATCCCTCAGAACCTTTTTATAGAAGGTATCAATGCTACCGCCGGCGGACAATGGGGGACAAAAAGTGGAACTTACTCCTCCTGTAAATACAATATCCTCAAAGGGTTTCAATGTTGCCTCACATCTGGCCAGAAATTGCAAACATTCCTTCTCTTCCTCATTAAAATTAGATGACATGCTAAACCTAGAGGACCAATAGTAGTGGGCACTTCAGCTTCTCTCACTTGGGTTCTTTCTGAGGACCTGCTATTATATAGCTTACGCAGATTTAGTTTACGGTTGCTTTAAATAAATCAATTTCAAATTATACCGGATCAAACTTCTCCACCAGACAAAATCCAAGGCCTTTTTCAAGTAACCTCAGACAGTCGGGTGGAAGAGGTTGACCCGTTAAATTCACAACCGTGTTGCTGGTAGTTGGTTGCGAAACTCTAATTGCATTTAGTTCCTCCAAGACACCTGCTTCCTCTTGAAGCCCATACGACTGCCTCTTTTTATTTTTTCTCCTCCCTCCCCTTCTGATTTTGTGTCTAAAGGGACATTACTATCTCCCAAATCCATTTTATTTAGTGAGTAAGTGGGCGCCACTTCATCAGAGGCGCTTGAGTCGGAATCTGTTGTCCAATAGTCACTCCTTTTATATCGTTTTACCATTTTCTTCTTTCTTCTGTTATCATCTTTCCACTCAAAGATCTTACCAGATTCATAGTCCTGTTTGTCACGTATGAACTTATCTCTCTTTCTTTCTTTGATGTCTGCTTGTGTTATTGTCAATTTTTTATCCAGTCTTTTATCAAAATTCCGATATTGATTCTCTGTCAGTCTCCCTTATAATTCAGCTTTTGCTCTATTTAGTTCTTCTTTCACTTTTTCATATTATATTATATTCCTTCTTAATACCGCATCCAAGATACGAAGGGAAAACTCCGCATGCATTCCTTGCCACTCTGATACGAACAATGCATCATCTCGGAACTGCAATATGTCCTTATAGATTCTGAGTCCTCTAGGGACTCTATTACTTTCTTTATAGGACTTCAGCGAATTCACAGTCCAGAAAAGGCGGACTTCTTTGTCAGCTAGGGTGGATATTTTAAATTCTAGGGTTCTAGTACTTAATGCATGTAGATCATCTACTGCATTACATTGTGTGAAGTACGCCTCTGCTCCTTCTCTGCCTCCTGCTACTCCCGGTTTTGTGTCTTTTGACACCTTTGCCACGTCCATGTCCATAGTGCCTTGAAATTGTGTGCTCTATCCCTCAATAAAAGTTCAGCAACAATACCAACAATTCACAACAAGGAGAAAAGAATATGGGATGGCACTACAACTCCGTTATCAGGAGCAAGCGGCGTGCTTTTCAAGCATAACAAAGGTGACGGCCGTTTCGCGCACCTTGCGCCTCGTCAGGCCCTTTGCGTCACAGATCTCGTGACCTCTTTGCCTTTTTAACCCCATCGTTGCCTCTGCGCTTGTGCGGTACTGCAACCTCAGGTAAGTAAAAATGCTATGCATTGTACATTAAAAACAAACATAATCACGTTATAAAAACACCCCTAGTTCATTCCTATCGTTTAGACCGGCTGGTCCCAATGCCTCGGTCTTCAGAATCCACCTAGATTCTTTCCTTAATAGATATTTGTGCCTATCTCCACCATGTGGTAACACAGGTACCGTTTCTAGACCAATGAATCTCAGAGCTTCTTGATCGCTATTATGGCATGTCCTTATATGCTCAATCAAACGAGGGCAGCCCTTCCCAGTATCTATAGATGCGGCATGTTCCCTAAATCTCTCAAAAAGACATCTGATGGTTTATGTAGCTGGGAGTCTGGGTCAATTGCTGGTGAGGAGTTGCATATGGGTGGTGTGGTGTAAGAATGGTTGGGCCAGAAGTGACAAAGTCATAAATGTACAATGCTACAATTTTAATGTATAAAACAATGTTTTATTCACAGAAATAAATGAAACATTAAATCTGCTGCTTATAAACTCACCCCAAAAAGTGTATCTCCAGCGTATCAACCTGTGTAGCACCTGGCTACTGGGTACCTACTTTTCCTGTTACATCCCAACCTCCCTCTCCCCTTCCCATTTGGACGAGAGGAGAGTTGTTGGAGATGTCCAGGGATAGGAGGTCCCTTGCTGATTCCATCTTTCCAGGTCATTTAACCATTTCTAATCAATGACATCACTAGAGCTTCCTGGGGCACTGCAGAGCTGGGGATCCTTGAACGTGATAAGGAAGTGGCAAGGTTGGCCACCCTAGGCTGTCTTCTGCCTTTGCCCTATAAATGGTGCTCTTATTCCTCTTCTCCTTCTTTGGATTTATTCTCTTTGGGGCTTTACAGTATATGCCTATACAGTGGAATACGTTGAAGCTTTGCATCTGAATTATCAAACGTTATTTTATTTTCATAACTTCTCTAGCACCTTTATATTTCATAGCATTGTACAAAATGCATCCACTCACACTAGGGTATCTGTCAGCCGAATCAAGCCTATTGAACAAGGCATACTGCCTGGTAGAGTTGACCCTGTTGATTAAAATGTATTGTGAAAATCAGTATTGCTGTTCCAGAGTAAAAAAAAAAAAAAAAAAAAACAAGTTAAGGGTATTTTAAATGGGCAGACTTTCTGCCTGATAATCGATTACGAGCGTTCTTATGAATGCTCGTTAGCGATCATCTGGCAGTCTAATACTGCCTCCAACAACCAGATGAACAAGTAAACTCTCATTTATCTGGCAATTCAGATCTTTCAGCATGCTGAAAGATCTGGATTTGCTGGCAGAAGATCATGCTATGTAATCACTGTGTCCTTGGCTAGCTATCCGTCGACTGCCAGGAGGGAACGCTTCCCTCCTGACAATCGCTTGCAGCATCGGGGTGTCTAATGCATCCTTTATTCTTTATGAAAATAAAGGGTTCCGTTGCTTCAGAAAGGTGGAGCCTACTCCCCAGTTCATATTTACTTGCAATCTGACTCTTTGCTCTGACAATTCCAGAACACAGAACAAGTACTAATATTTCCCTTATACCTTATCTCTGTGTAGGCTCCTCTCCTGTTTTGTTTCACAATCACTGAAAGAAATAACTGACTAAACACTGACTGTGTGAATAAGACCTAAATATTATAGTACTACAAAGCAGCATGCTGCCCTGTATCAAATTAATTTATATAGCTCTCTGGTAATTTCCAGGAGGCTTCCAGGAAAGGGGAAAACCTCCAAGACTCTCTGAAGAGTTGTCAAATCTCCAAGGACAATTCAAAAAGTGTCTAATTTCTCCCAGGACATGTCAGTACATGTCCAATTTCTCCCAGGACAAGTTAAGGCATGTGTAAATCTCCCAGGACTAGTCAGGGCATGTCCAAATCTCCCAGGACAAACATATCCAAGCTGCTTGTATTGTGACCAAGCGCAAAGGCAGACCGCCAGACAAAAGAGGTGGAGCTAGGACTACCACCCAGCTGGTATAAAGTTGGCCTAGCCAGAATTTAGTCCAGAAGGCCGCTGCTGGTATTTCATTTGTACCAGCAATTATAATTGCTTGTAATATTCCATGATACTTTGTCCAGTTGCATAATGGGGGTAATTTACAAATATCGTTTTTTTAGGCTGGTCTTTGCTTCCCACTGCACTGCTTGGTGATTTACCTAATTTATGACAAGGCGTGCACCTTGTCATTAATTAGGCTCTGCTCCTGGAGTAAAAGCTACTCCAACTCCTGACTGGTGTAGTTTTTGCTCATCTTTTATGCCTGTTTTGAGGTATAAATGAAAGTTAACTTGGCAGATACATGACAAACCATTACATAAAGGCGAGCAATGTGTTCCCGCAACTTGACATAATAGTACGTTATGGTTCATTCTGGCCACTGTGCTGAATAAGGTGGTGACCAGATTAAGATTGCTGTTCTGATTGGCATGCAGCCATTTAAACTGAGCGCAAGCAGGCGTTTTTCCACCCCTTCCCCTACAGCTTCGATCGCTGCGATTGGATGGTTAGTGAAGACCGGCCCATAGCTGCATCGGCAACATCTGAAAAGGCTTTAGCCAGTTTCTTGACTCTGTTCAGTGATCTTCTGGTCCCAGTGTGTAAACTTTTGGACAGATGGAATTATGTGTGCTTCTGCAGCCAATGTCTGGCCTTAGCTGGGACATGTTCTCAAGTAGCAAGAGATATGCCACTTGGGGATATGTCACTATTGAGGCTATTCATTGGCTGCAGTGGTGTACATAACTTCGTCCATCTGGAAGATTACAGACCAGAACGAGAAGACCACTGAACAGAGCCAGGGAGCTGGAATGGAGTGGTAGCAAGCAGAGTTTTTTTGTTTTTTTTTTTCAAAAGATACAACACACAGCTGGAGAAAGGCAAAAAATGACCAGAAGCTGGACAACCCTTTTAAGCCCATAATCAATTTCACACATTTGTGTTAAGTCAAGAAAACATACTCCCAGTGACAGCTTTATTTCCCAAACTGAGCACTGCACCTCTGACATGAATTCATAGTATCGTAATGATTTCTGTTGCTATGTATGCCTGCCTGACCACACACACTGAACTGTGCGCAAATAATGCTGAGAAGATAGTTCAGTAGACCGGAGATCAGACAGGAACACATTGTGCTGTGAGTTCGATCAAAGGAGCAGTGTTCATTTTAGCCTATAGCCAACAACCGGAGCATTTCCTGGACCGCGTGGAATTGGCCTTTCTTTACTAAAGAGTAATGGTATCCTTCCTGCAAAAAGGAAACCACCAATCAATATGTGTTTCATACCACAAGTTTAAATTACAGTTTTTTTCTAGAAGAATCTTTGTGTAAAATGTAGCATGGACATGTTTTTTTTTTAATAGAAAATGTACGTGGATAAGGGTAGGAGACTGAGAGGAGTGTGAATGTATACTGTATCTACTGACTTGCTCTCACCTGCAGATGCTTGCCGATATCTAATAGTGCTTACATCTAGGCCGTTGCCTGTTCATGGCCTTATTGTGGCCCACATACAGCGGGTCTGCAATACACGGACAATGGCCACGTGCACCCTGCATCACGGATGCGGGCCGTTCACTTGAATGGGTCCGCAATCTGGGAGATGCGGTGCGGAATGGAAGTACGGATTGGAAGCCCACGGAAACACTACGAAGTGCTTCTGTGGTGTCTCTGTCCGTGACACTACCCCGCAAAAAATAGAATATGTTCAAATGCAGATCGTGGGCCCATTGAAGTGAATGGGTCCACGATCCGCATGCGGCAGTCCCCTATGGTCGATGCCCATGTATTGCGGACCACAATTTGCGGTCTGCATCATGGGCATGGCCGGCACACCGGTTTGTGTGCATTAGGCCTTATTTATCAGATCCACCTTCAGCTGCATAAGAAGCAGGCGGGTCTGGGAGCTCTTAAATCTTCCATTGAAGATATTCCGGTTTCTACTCAGAACCAAATGAACTGGGAGAAGGCACGAGAGACACATGTAGCAAAAGCCATTATTGGGTTAAGAGCACAGCACATTAATATGAACGGACTATATTTAAATCTCTATTTATAAAAAATAAAAAAATGTATGTAAATTATGAGATATGACTCTTATGTTGAAGTCTGGTTCAGACTTGTAAGGTTTGCCCACATTTTTTCACTGCAGTTAGATAATATGCACTAGAAAGTTTATTAGTAGAAAGAACTGGAATATGCTATCTTCAACACTAAAATTGCAACAGCAGAAAGGACAAGCCATATGAGTATGCAAATCGAGGTTGTAGCAGGAGTCGCTAATATCTCCAGAAGAACAGGTTTTCAAGCACCTAGCTCCAATCATTGGGAAGGGCAAAAAAACTGTTTTTTTTAGCCACTTAAAAGCTCTAAAATCAAGTTGCGTGGGGTAATTGTACAATGCCTCCTGTTCATTGATGTTGATGTTGGATCATTTGGTTAGAAGAATGGTGCGTAGTGATCGATCCTGTACTGCTAAGCCTAGGATGGCAAATAGTGTCTATACAAACCATCAGGAGTTTGCATAACATTGAACTACGAGCCAGACATCCAGCTATAGGTGATCCATATTGACCTTGTGCCACTGCTCTCAAAACGATCTGTAGATGCCTTCACAAGGGAACATCACACCAGTCCTAGTCCCAGAATTATAGTGCGGGGTAGCATAATGTACTGTAGTTGGACTCCTCTAGTCTTTATTTCTGGTACACAAACAGCTCGGCATTACATTGATTTGTTTGTGGAAACAATGGTATGGCTATTTGTCCACAGTGTTCCAGGATCCGTTTTTCAATAGGACAATGCCAGGCCGCATGTTACTTGTACTAATGTGAGAGGCCTACATTGCCTAAACGTGATACCATGACCTGCGTCATCTCCAGACCTCTCTCCAGGGCCGTTTCTAGAGCCAGGCGAGGGGTGCCACTGCACGGGGCGCATGAAGTCAACAAACAAAAGGGGGCGCTGGTGTTTACAACAGAACAGCAGCAGGGCCAGGACTCAGCTAATGAGCGCTTCCATTGTGGAAGCGCTCATTAGTAAAGGAGGCTGAAGAAGCAGTGAGCACAGCGCTCCCTGCGCTAGCTGTACTCACCGCTGGCCCTCTTTTCTATGGCTACAGCACTTCCAGGCATAGAGCAGCCCATGCAGAGTGTGGGTGGAGGAGGAAGGACCTGTGGGAACGTCAGGCAAGGAGGCGGGGCCAGAGTGAGAAGATGACAAGACACTGAAGTCTATGTGGAGCAGCATGAGGAAGGAGGCGGGGCTTATCTGGAGAGGATTCAGGCATCTGACCTGTGAGGAACTTTCTTTACAGTCAGTATGAACCATGATGTAAATGTGCTGGAGCCTGTGCATGAGGGATTTGCCGTGTATGAGAGAGAGGGGGGCTCTGTACATGAGGAGGGGGGCTCTGTACATGAGGGGAGAGAGGAGGGGCTCTGTACATGAGGGGAGATGGGGGGCTCTGTACATGAGGGGAGATGGGGGGGGCTCTGTACATGAGGGGAGATGGGGGGCTCTGTACATGAGGGGAGAGGGGGGCTCTATACATGAGGGGAGATGGGGGGGCTCTGTACATGAGGGGAATGGGGGGCTCTGTACATGAGGGGAGATGGGGGGGCTCTTGTAATCACCATTCTCACGATACTCTTCTTTGTTTGGTGCCAAATCGATTGGAAGTATAAGTAAGTGCACATACAACTTTCACAATGATACCAAACACACACAAGTTAGTTTCATGGAAAATACTTCACATCCCCAAGCCAGAGCCAGTTTATTAAAGAGACAGTCACTTATATAGTAGGTATGACATAGACAAAAAGGGGTGTTACTTAAGCAGAGTGATTGGTTCTTTGACACAAGGTGTGTAGTTGAGCAACTTCAAGACTGAGTTCATTGGTTAATTTGAAAGAGGCAAATTAACATTCCAACCTTCCCCCTTCCCCTTCTTAAAACCTTAAAACAAAGACAGTGTTCACGTGACTCACATAGCTAATTAGCTGCCATCTAGTGGTCAAAAATGAGTAGTATAGGTTTTACGCAATATATATAAAAACCTATCTATCACAAATCCCTCCTTTTTATGGGAAATAGACTCAAGGTGAACAGGCAAAGTGAGGTACTCTCCCAACACCCTAAACAGCGAAGAGCTGGACTTTCCTTATTGCTTCACCAGGTCCCCCCAACTCCCTTTTGGGTTTGCCTTCACCTTGTCCTATTTACTCCACAACCATCAACAAGGTTTTTATTTACTTCAGGATGGAATTGCATTCTTCATACAGTTATAATCATTCTTATCTTTGACAGAGTCACAGTACATATGCATGGTGTGGGCATAGACATATTAAACATTTAAAAACAACAATTTTAATTTTCAGACAGTTCATTCGATAGTCGTCAGTCCCTTCAGAGCCTTGATGATACTTCCATCAGGTGTTATTCGGAATGTAGGTACAGCTGGAACTTCCAAAGATCTTGTAGACCCCTCCTTTTTCTGCTGTCGAGGACCAGTTGGTTCTGAGTCATCATCGAAGAAGAGCTCAGTTGTTCCTCTGTTCCCTTCACAGTGTCACCTGTGTAATTCACGAATCTCTGTTGATGACAATAGAGATGTTAATAAAATCTGCATTTTATTTATTCCTAATCATTGGAATTAATGACTCAACTCCTATAGCTATCTGACTTCTAGATTTAAAAATTCGGCAGAAACTCTTCTATGGACTCCTATGGCATTAATGTGTACTTAAGAGTCAAAGGATGTATGACGAAACCCTCTTAATCTAGACCAGACATTGGTTTGCTTACTGACTTTATTTCATTCAGAAGGTAAAAATAGAACAAATGGCATCAGGATACATTGGCCATTCCATTCTATTTGCATCCTTGGTTGGAGTTTCAGATCTTCACACAACCACCAGATATCTGCATGTTGATAGTCTTGGCTGATAAACCATCTATCAGAGTCACTATCTGTCTCATTTAGATGGATTATGTAAGAACCATATCCTGGAGGGAAAACACCAATGAGCCTTCCTGTATAAAATCCTATCTCTAAGGCCAGGTTGTCTTCATTTCTAAATTGGCCAAATATTTAATGCCAATTATAGGTAAGGATGTAGGAGCCACAGATGCAATTGGACTTAGAGGTTTTTCCTCCCTTACCAATATTCTAAATTTGCCTAGGGGATCTTTGCCACTTACAGTATTCATATGCCCAAAACATTATATTATATTATAGACCAAAAGTTTGGACACACCTTTTCATTCAAAGAGTTTTCTGTATTTTCATGACTATGAAAATTGTAGATTCACACTGAAGGCATCAAAACTATGAATTAACACGTGGAATTATATACTTAACAAAAAAGTGTGAAACAACTGTAAATATGTCTTATATTCTAGGTTCTTCAAAGTAGCCACCTTTTGCTTTGATTACTGCTTTGCACACTCTTGGCATTCTCTTGATGAGCTTCAAGAGGTAGTCACCTGAAATGGTTTTCACTTCACAGGTGTGCCCTCTCAGGTTTAATAAGTGGGATTTCTTGCCTTATAAATGGGGTTGGGACCATGAGTTGTGTTGGGAAGAAGTCAGGTGGATACACAGCTGATAGTCCTACTGAATAGACTGTTAGAATTTGTATTATGGCAAGAAAAAAGCAGCTAAGTAAAGAAAAACGAGTGGCCATCATTACTTTAAGAAATGAAGGTCAGTCAGTCCAAAAAATTGGGAAAACTTTGAAAGTGTCCCCAAGTGCAGTCTCAAAAACAATCAAGCGCTACAAAGAAACTGGCTCCCATGAGGACCGCCCCAGGAAAGGAAGACCAAGAGTCACCTCTGCTGCGGATGATAAGTTCATCCGAGTCACCAGCCTCAGAAATCGCAGGTTAACAGCAGCTCAGATTAGAGACCAGGTCAATGCCACACAGAGTTCTAGCAGCAGACACATCTCTACAACAACTGTTAAGAGGAGACTGTGTGCAGCAGGCCTTCATGGTAAAATAGCTGCTAGGAAACCACTGCTAAGGATAGGCAACAAGCAGAAGAGACTTGTTTGGGATAAAGAACACAAGGAAGGGACATTAGACCAGTGGAAATCTGTGCTTTGGCCTGATGAGTCCAAATTTGAGATCTTTGGTTCCAACCACCGTGTCTTTGTGCGACGCAGAAAAGGTGAACGGATGGACTCTACATGCCTGGTTCCCACCGTGAAGCATGGAGGAGGAGGTGTGATGGTGTGGGGGTGCTTTGCTGGTGACACTGTTGGGGATTTATTCAAAATTGAAGGCATACTGAACCAGCATGGCTACCACAGCATCTTGCCACGGCATGCTATTCCATCCGGTTTGCGTTTAGTTGGATCATCATTTATTTATCAACAGGACAATGACCCCAAACACACCTCCAGGCTGTATAAGGGCTATTTGACCAAGAAGGAGAGTGATGGGGTGCTATTCCAGATGACCTGGCCTCCACAGTCACAAGACCTGAACCCAATTGAGATGGTTTGGGGTGAGCTGGACCGCAGAGTGAAGGCAAAAGGGCCAACAAGTGCTAAGCATCTCTGGGAACTCCTTCAAGACTGTTGGAATACCATTTCAGGTGACTACCTCTTGAAGCTCATCAAGAGAATGCCAAGAGGGTGCAAAGCAGTAATCAAAGCAAAAGGTGGCTATTTTGAAGAACCTAGAATATAAGACATATTTTCAGTTGTTTCACACTTTTTTGTTAAGTATATAATTCCACATGTGTTAATTCATAGTTTCGATGCCTTCAGTGTGAATCTACAATTTTCATAGTCATGAAAATACAGAAAACTCTTTGAATGAGAAGGTGTGTCCAAACTTTTGATCTGTACTGTATATTCCCTAAATCATGTTGGATAGGATTTCTAATAGACAGGAACCAAGGATTACACTCATTATGTTTTCAATCGTTTGGTGATGTTCCCTTCTGGATAGTCCTCCTTTGTAACAAATTCTTATCCTTACTGACTCTACAGCTTCTGTTGGTTTTTATTCCCAATATTTAGGACTAGTGTTCCGTTCTGCTTATCTCCAATGTCCATAGTTGGTATGATCATCTCTAAACACTGCACAATTACCATAGACTGGGCCAGTTCCTGTCACACAGATGTACTTATCAGACCAAAACCATGTGTCCTATTTGTCATCTGTGTTACAGTCCACTACACTGCAAAAGTCAAACTTGGCAGTTCCTGACTCATCTTGATAAAATATTACAGTTGGAATTTGATCTGTTTTCCCTGTTGTACCATATAAACCAAACAATAAGACATGTAAAAGCTTTATGGCCCCTGTAGTCCTGGCACTTGATTGCAATGTGACACATGGATCCATTCCAATTGGACAGCCGTCGCAGTGGTTAACAGGACTTGATGTAGATCCTCAAACTGTGGCTCTAGGACTTTCCATACGCCTTTCGTTTCACCTCTACAAAATCTCCTGGTTGTAAAGATTGAGTTGCCTCTTATGCAGTCTGGATCTGGAAAACAAACTAAAACTTGGACATACACATTAGACAGTCTGTTTGTGAGACAGATAACATACTTTGAAACACTACTATGCTGCATCTGGAGCTATTGGGGAAATAGAGATCTAACCTAGGGGCATTCACAAAGAGTACTTCATAAGGACTCAGGCCTATCTTTCAGTTAGATGAAGAAGAGCCCCAGGAGTAGGTATTCTCTCCTCAGTCAGTATCTTTTGCTGTAGCCTTTGCTATAGGCCAGGTCTCCAAATATCCTGGAAAGAGATCAATACAAAGGACATATTCACATTGTTCTACCTTTGTTAACTTAACGTAGCCAATCCGCAGTCTCTGAAATGGGTAAGATGACCTGAGCATATGCCTTCCTGGAACTCCCATAGTTCTCCCATCATTATTACAGCATTCACCTAGTGGCAGAATTGTTAAACCCAGGAGCCATCCACCACAGAACCCAGTCACACCTTCTCTCTCTTGATTTGCCCATGTTTTAAATCCATCCTCTTTAGGTAGAGTGCCCTCTGAGGGAAGAATTTCTTACCAACCCTTCAGAGTCCATTCTTAACCCTTTCACCCCCGGAGGTTTTTTCGGTTTTGCGTTTCCGTTTTGCGCTCCTTGCCTTTATCCAGCCATAACTTTTTTATTTTTCTGTTCACA
>ONZH01013918.1:0-20203 GCA_900303285.1 Rhinella marina | reverse complement strand
CTTGGTGGATGGTAATTTGGAATTTCAGATTGTCAAGATAATTGATTCTCGAGTTCTTCGGGGGACCCTTCAATATCTGGTTCATTGGAAGGGTTATGGTCCTGAGGAGAGGTCATGGGTACCGGCATCTGACGTGAATGCCAGTCGTTTGGTGAAAGCCTTTCACAGGTGTCATCCTGAGAAAGTTGGTCCTGGGTGTCCGGAGGTCACCCGTAAAAGGGGAGGTAATGTCACGAGTAGGCCTGCATCTGGGATCAGACGTTCTGCGCGGCTTTCGAAGTGACATATTTGACAGGCTTTCCCTTTGTTTGTGTGCTCTTCACTACACCTCTTCCCCTCAGCTGTTGCCGCTTGGCAATCAGCTTTCCCCTATTTACCCCTTCCTCTCCCAGTATCCCTTGCGGTTTATATCTTCTACCTGCTGGGTTGAGAGTGGTGTGGATCTCGGCTGAGATCCTGTTGCTGAGTTCGGCCTAAGTTAAGTTTTCTTTCTTCATTTGTTGTTTTCCTGTTTGAGTCTCCTGTTCCTCCTTACGCTTGGAGGAACGGGTGTACTCTCTGGTGTCACTAGCCTGCAGGGGTTCCTAGGGTGTATTTAGATTAGGTTCCTGTATATGAACATTCCTACCATCCAGGATTGTTCATACTGGTAGTCAGCCTAGGGCCTAGTCACAGGGTCCTCTGCAGGAGGTGACCGGTTCCCTGGTTTTGTCTGTCCCCATCCCTCATACGCTCGGTGTGGCTTTTCCCCCCACACCAGAGTGTGACACCTGGGTGCTATCAAGTGCTGCCGCCTCCTCCTCCTCCGTCAATTGTCTCTTCTCAACTATACTGGCCTGGGTGCAATCAAGTGCTGCCGCCTCCTCCTCCTCCGTCAATTGTCTCTTCTCAACTATACTGGCCTGGGTGCTATCAAGTGCTGCCGCCTCCTCCTCCGTCAATTGTCTCTTCTCAACTATACTGGCCTGGGTGCTATACAAGTGCTGCCGCCTCCTCCTCCGTCAATTGTCTCTTCTCAACTATACTGGCCTGGGTGCTATCAAGTGCTGCCACCTCCTCCTCCGTCAATTGTCTCTTCTCAACAATACTGGCCTGGGTGCTATACAAGTGCTGCCGCCTCCTCCTCCGTCAATTGTCTCTTCTCAACTATACTGGCCTGGGTGCAATCAAGTGCTGCCGCCTCCTCCTCCTCCGTCAATTGTCTCTTCTCAACTATATTGGCCTGGGTGCTATCAAGTGCTGCCTCCTCCTCCTCCGTCAATTGTCTCTTCTCAACTATACTGGCCTGGGTGCTATACAAGTGCTGCCGCCTCCTCCTTCTTCAATTTTCTCTTCTCAACTATACTGGCCTGGGTGCTATCAAGTGCTGCCTCCTCCTCCTCCGTCAATTGTCTCTTCTCAACTATACTGGCCTGGGTGCTATCAAGCGCTGCCGCCTCCTCCTCCGTCAATTGTCTCTTCTCAACTATACTGCCTGGGCGCTATAAAAGTGCTGCCGCCTCCTCCTCCTCCGTCAATTGTCTCTTCTCAACTATACTGGCCTGGGTGCAATCAAGTGCTTCCACCTCCTCCTCCTCTGTCAATTGTCTCTTCTCAACTATACTGGCCTTGGTGCTATCAAGTGCTGCCGCCTCCTCCTCCGTCAATTGTCTTTTCTCAACTATACTGGCCTGGGTGCTATACAAGTGTTGCCGCCTCCTCCTCCATCAATTGTCTCTTCTCAAACTATACTGGACTGGATGCTATACAAGTGCTGCCACCTCCTCCTCCGTCAATTGTCTCTTCTCAACTATACTGGCCTGTGTGCAATCAAGTGCTGCAGCCTCCACCTCCATCAGTTGTCTCTTCTCAACTATACTGGCCTGGGTGCTATCAAGTGCTGCCGCCTCCTCCTCCGTCAATTGTCTCTTCTCAACTATACTGGCCTTGGTGCTATCAAGTGCTGCCGCCTCCTCCTCCTCCGTCAATTGTCTCTTCTCAACTATACTGGCCTGGGTGCTATCAAGTGCTGCCGCCTCCTCCTCCTCCGTCAATTGTCTCTTCTCAACTATACTGGCCTGGGTGCTATCAAGCGCTGCCGCCTCCTCCTCCGTCAATTGTCTCTTCTCAACCATACTGGCCTGGGTGCTATCAAGTGCTGCCGCCTCCTCCTCCGTCAATTGTCTCTTCTCAACTATACTGTACTGGGTGCTATACCAGTGCTGCCGCCTCCTCCTCCGTCAATTGTCTCTTCTCAACTATACTGGCCTGGGGTGCTATACAAGTGCTGCCGCCTCCTCTTCCGTCAATTGTCTTCTCTCAACTATACTGGCCTTGGTGCTATCAAGTGCTGCCGCCTCCTCCTCCGTCAATTGTCTCTTCTCAACTATACTGGCCTGGGTGCTATCAAGTGCTGCCGCCTCCTCCTCCGTCAATTGTCTCTTCTCAACTATACTGGCCTGGGTGCAATCAAGTGCTGCCACCCCCTCCTCCTCTGTCAATTGTCTCTTCTCAACTATACTGGCCTTGGTGCTATCAAGTGTTGCCGCCTCCTCCTCCATCAATTGTCTCTTCTCAACTATGCTGGCCTGGGTGCTATCAAGTGCTGCCGCCTCCTCCTCCGTCAATTGTCTCTTCTCAACTATACTGGCCTTGGTGCTATCAAGTGCTGCCGCCTCCTCCTCCTCCGTCAATTGTCTCTTCTCAACTATATTGGCCTGGGTGCTATCAAGTGCTGCCGCCTCCTCCTCCTCCGTCAATTGTCTCTTCTCAACTATACTGGCCTGGGTGCTATCAAGTGCTGCCGCCTCCTCCTCCGTCAATTGTCTCTTCTCAACTATACTGGCCTGGGTGCTATCAAGTGCTGCCGCCTCCTCCTCCGTCAATTGTCTCTTCTCAACTATACTGGCCTGGGTGCAATCAAGTGCTGCCGCCTCCTCCTCCTCCGTCAATTGTCTCTTCTCAACTATATTGGCCTGGGTGCTATCAAGTGCTGCCTCCTCCTCCTCCGTCAATTGTCTCTTCTCAACTATACTGGCCTGGGTGCTATACAAGTGCTGCCGCCTCCTCCTTCTTCAATTGTCTCTTCTCAACTATACTGGCCTGGGTGCTATCAAGTGCTGCCGCCTCCTCCTCCGTCAATTGTCTCTTCTCAACTATACTGGCCTGGGTGCTATCAAGCGCTGCCGCCTCCTCCTCCGTCAATTGTCTCTTCTCAACTATACTGGCCTGGGCGCTATACAAGTGCTGCCGCCTCCTCCTCCTCCGTCAATTGTCTCTTCTCAACTATACTGGCCTGGGTGCAATCAAGTGCTTCCACCTCCTCCTCCTCCGTCAATTGTCTCTTCTCAACTATACTGGCCTTGGTGCTATCAAGTGCTGCCGCCTCCTCCTCCGTCAATTGTCTTTTCTCAACTATACTGGCCTGGGTGCTATACAAGTGTTGCCGCCTCCTCCTCCATCAATTGTCTCTTCTCAACTATACTGGACTGGATGCTATACAAGTGCTGCCGCCTCCTCCTCCGTCAATTGTCTCTTCTCAACTATACTGGCCTGTGTGCAATCAAGTGCTGCAGCCTCCACCTCCATCAGTTGTCTCTTCTCAACTATACTGGCCTGGGTGCTATACAAGTGTTGCCGCCTCCTCCTCCATCAATTGTCTCTTCTCAACTATGCTGGCCTGGGTGCTATCAAGTGCTGCCGCCTCCTCCTCCGTCAATTGTCTCTTCTCAACTATACTGGCCTTGGTGCTATCAAGTGCTGCCGCCTCCTCCTCCTCCGTCAATTGTCTCTTCTCAACTATACTGGCCTGGGTGCTATCAAGTGCTGCCGCCTCCTCCTCCTCCGTCAATTGTCTCTTCTCAACTATACTGGCCTGGGTGCTATCAAGCGCTGCCGC
The DNA here is from genome assembly GCA_900303285.1 of Rhinella marina. Lineage (NCBI taxonomy): Eukaryota > Metazoa > Chordata > Amphibia > Anura > Bufonidae > Rhinella > Rhinella marina. Next base: position 16,326 of record ONZH01013918.1, on the reverse strand, counting down.
CTCCTCCTCCATCAATTGTCTCTTCTCAACCATACTGGCCTGGGTGCTATCAAGTGCTTGCCGCCTCCTCCTCCGTCAATTGTCTCTTCTCAACTATACTGTACTGGGTGCTATACCAGTGCTGCCGCCTCCTCCTCCGTCAATTGTCTCTTCTCAACTATACTGACCTGGGTGCTATACAAGTGCTGCCGCCTCCTCTTCCGTCAATTGTCTTCTCTCAACTATACTGGCCTTGGTGCTATCAAGTGCTGCCGCCTCCTCCTCCGTCAATTGTCTCTTCTCAACTATACTGGCCTGGGTGCTATCAAGTGCTGCCGCCTCCTCCTCCGTCAATTGTCTCTTCTCAACTATACTGGCCTGGGTGCTATCAAGTGCTGCCACCCCCTCCTCCTCTGTCAATTGTCTCTTCTCAACTATACTGGCCTTGGTGCTATCAAGTGTTGCCGCCTCCTCCTCCATCAATTGTCTCTTCTCAACTATGCTGGCCTGGGTGCTATCAAGTGCTGCCGCCTCCTCCTCCGTCAATTGTCTCTTCTCAACTATACTGGCCTTGGTGCTATCAAGTGCTGCCGCCTCCTCCTCCTCCGTCAATTGTCTCTTATCAACTATACTGGCCTGGGTGCTATACAAGTGCTGCCGCCTCCTCCTCCTCCGTCAATTGTCTCTTCTCAACTATACTGGCCTGGGTGCTATCAAGTGCTGCCGCCTCCTCCTCCGTCAATTGTCTCTTCTCAACTATACTGGCCTGGGTGCTATCAAGTGCTGCCGCCTCCTCCTCCGTCAATTGTCTCTTCTCAACTATACTGGCCTGGGTGCTATCAAGTGCTGCCGCCTCCTCCTCCTCCGTCAATTGTCTCTTCTCAACTATACTGGCCTGGGTGCTATCAAGTGCTGCCGCCTCCTCCTCCGTCAATTGTCTCTTCTCAACTATACTGGCCTTGGTGCTATCAAGTGCTGCCGCCTCCTCCTCCATCAATTGTCTGTTCTCAACCATACTGGGTCCAATACAGTACTATTACTGCTGCTGGTTCCACTGTCAAATGTCTGTTTTCCACCCTACTGGGTCCAAGGCAATACTGCCGGTGTTGCCAACTTGCACTTTGTATCCTATGTCTCGTGTAATCACTTACACCTTGGCTAATGTGTACCTGTTCTGGGGTGCACAAGGTCTAATTAAATGGTACGCCTGTCTGTCTTCTGACCTGTGATGTCACTGAGACCGCATCGACTTCAACGCAGCCTATTCTTGGGCTGGTGCCACGATCTACCATTTTTTTTTTGGTGCTCTGGCATGACATGGACTGCTCCAGCGGACATCTTCAATGCTGTCAAATGTTGTCGACCTGGCTGACGACGACTATTTTTGCACTTTGATTTTTTCCACTTTTTTCATTGTAATAGCAACTGCCACTAAACGAAACTATACCCTATCAGACTCCCACTATTGTAGCTGCAATTATTCAGCTGTTATAGCAAGGTTCGTTTTAGGTTCGGTTCGTATGAATCCGAATTTCACGAAAGTTTGCCGAACCGAACTTTTCAAAAGTTCGCTCATCCCTAGTTACCACCATGTGGAACTGGAATATACTACAGAAAACTAAATCTGCCAAGCCTCCTCACTCCTAAACAGTATAATAGCTAGGCGGTTTTGCCGTTTAGGTTCCTGGGAAATCTGGGATTCCACCACATAGAGCTGTAATAGACATCAGAATACTAAATCTGCAAAAAATACATATGTTTCTCCAGTACTTCCATAAAACTTATCTTCTTTTTTCAGTTCTGATTAAACACATCCTGCACAATAGCAAGCAGTTGCCAACATGTTTCAGACTGAGAATGTCTAGTCCTTAGTCTCAGTCCAAAACATGTTGGCTACTGATTGCTATTGTACAAGATCTTTTTAATTGGAACTGAATAAAGATTGCATCAGTGGCATGATGGTGGTGTGGCATGATGGAGGGAGGGCTGACCCATGCATGCCGCAAGTCTTTAATCCGGTTGTCACCTGGTTCATAAAATCTTCCACCCAACTGCAAGATGTCTTGAAAATGTCAAGAAAACTGTGCATGCACTTCAGCAAAACACTCCATCCTTGAGTTGCAAAGGCAGAATGGTGTTCCCTTACATCACCTCATATGCAACGTTTCCACATGTTGGAACTCCACACTCCACTTGTTGGAGCGACTGTATGAGCAGAGGAAACTTGTGATGATTCTTGATGATGCAGACGGATAGGATTACTCCCCAGTGTAAATTTGATGTTAGACGGTGGCAGCTCATGTGTGACACCTGCCATTTACTCTGGCCCTTTGAGGAGGCCACTTTATTTGTCATTCAATGTAGATAATCATAAACGTCAGCATTCCATAATATTGATCTTTATTCTTTTATCGTGCAAGGCAACTTCATATAGATAGTGTAACATTTCAGTCAAATCTGACCTTTTTCAAACAAAAGTTACCATGAGAGTAGGAGCAATCAACGAGGTGAAGAGCTATTAGAAAGGTGGAACTCCACCAGTGCACAACCAGTCCGGGCTATTAGAGCAGGGTTGCAGCTTTCATGTGAGAGCTGGGCCCCCGCTCCCCACTGCACTGCATCTGTTTTTATTTTCTGATTGTAGATTTACTCTATTTCCTGAACATGATTATGGGGCAGCCATCTTGCCTGAGCTGTTCTTAACAGCATTTATAAAGCATTCAAAAATTGCTTTATGGCAGCCCAAAGGGCCATAGACACAATGGTTTGGAGGGGACCTCATTGACTAACAGCGATCATTGTAGAAGGAAAGAATAGATAAGATTTGACAATCACCTATTGTAAATGGTGGATCCTATCTTAAGGCCCTTTTACACGAGCCGATTATCGTTCAAATAATCGTTCAAACATTCGGATTTGCACGATTATTGATGTGTATAAACACGGGTAACGATTTAACGACAAACGAGATTTCGTTCCCTTCTCGTTGATCGCATCTTTTGTCCTGCCAATAAATTAATCGTTCATCGTTCGAAAATCTTCCAGTTTAAACGAAAATCGTTTAGTCGTTGGCAGATGGTAATGGTAATGCTTATGGCAAGGAGCAAGGAACGATCGTAATAACGATTATAAAACGATCGAAAGTACGAAGATTGTGAACGACTTCTCTTTCAGTGTAAACGGTATTTACATTGCATCGTTCGATCGTTCATCTATGATCGCTAATACGATTTATCTTTCCGTGTAAAAGGACCTTTATTTATACACAGAAGATTAGAATGACAGATAAGCAGGTAACTGCAGTTAAGTGATCGGTACACACCAACAACTGGTGTCTATTATTAGGCTTAGTGGCCAGTGCAAAAACTGCTAATTTTGTGGTTTTTGTTTAAATATAGCTGTTGACCTGGAAAATTAAAAGTAACATTGTCAAAAATTCTTTAAAAATATGTTAGAAATAAAAATATGATTTAAACAATAGGTTATTTTCTGATGACACGTTCCCTCTAAGGCAGGGATTAGCAACTGGCATTACAGTTGTGGTGAAACTACTACTCCCAGCATGCACACTTTCTTGGATGTTGTCAGAACTCCCATACAAGTGAATAAAGCATGCAGAGAGTTGAAGTTTCACCACAGCTGGAGTGCTTAAGGTTGCTGATTCCTGCTCTAAGGGGCCACAGTGCTAAATGACCTCTGTGGCTCCTTCATTCTCATGGGTGGTGGTCCTAGACCCTTTACCCCCTAACTGTTTTGCCAGAGCTCCAGCAGTGGGAAAAGTAGCTACCTGGAGGGGGAGGGCTGCTTTAGATGCTGCTACCTCCTAAATGGTAGCAGCTAGAAACATGCAACTGATTTTGTTTGAAAGCAGACATTCCAAGCTTTCAGACAATAATAAAATGACAGTAATATGTTCAGGACTGAGAAAGATATCACTGATAGAAATAGGGATGATTTGAATGAAGCTGAAAATGAAAGTAAAAACATGTTTTACCCACAATTATTCCCAACTTGATTTCTAAGTGATTTCTCCTCTGTTTCTTGGAATTTAGCTGTCATTTTGGTCTTGTATGAAAGCCTGGACTTTCAGCTTTCAGACAAGACCATCATGTTTATAGCTGCTACTATTGAGGAGATATCACTATCTAAAGCAGCCCTTCCCCCTCCAGTTAGCTACTTTTCAAACTGCCCGAGCTGGAATCGGGCAAAACATTTAGGTGGTTAATAACAGCATGGAATGCTAATCAGCTGCATTAAAAGCAAATAGGATACTGTTATCTATTAAAAGAGGCATAGACACATAAAACGAGGACCACTTTATAAAGCATTAGTGAAGCTAGCCTCAGCTAGAATATGCAGTTCAGCTCTTTGGACCAATTCATAGGAAAGATGCTCTGAAGTTTAAAAAGGTTCACAGATACACATGAAAAATAATATAGTTAAAACTAAAAGCTAAAAAATACTCATATATATATATATTGTATATACTGTATGTTCAGTTTTCCAGATTGTGTCTTGCATTCTCTTATACATTTATTTTACAGACTATTTTATGTCCCTTATTGTATAACTTTTAACACAATTGACTTATGTTAAGATAGCTAACAAGGGACATATTGCCATTATTTGAGCTAATATCTTAAAAGCAATGCTTTTAAACCATTAGGTCTGCAAATATTACATGGCTCAGGGGTTTTATTTGATTTAAGAACACGAGCTATTTTAGTTCTCCTGACTCCGATATTAACAAAGCAGAGTGTTCTGCCAGAGATAATTATATAACTTTTACAAGGGTAGAATGATAATGAAAATATTTCCCTGTAAGAAATAGTTTAAGTCAGTTTTAGTAAGCCCTTATGCAGTGTCCGGGTTTGGGGTGGTCCCAACACTATGCTGGGTCCCCTGGACACCGTCGAGGTGTCACCACATGTTGCTGCTCTCCGGAAGGGATGGTAAGGCGTGGTGCACCCCAATGGGAAATAAGTCCAGAGAGTCAGGGTCTGCAGTAAACCAGGGTGCTTCTTTATTGGAAGAATTCAGGTACCAAACAATACAGGCGAGGCATTGGGCTGGCTTCTCCAGTCTCCTCCCGGCAGAAGGATTTGATGCTGAGGACAGGCCTAAGCTAGCTGTCCCTCTCTCTCTTCAGAAGGCTTGCATCCTGGTCAAGGGCCCACGGTCTGTAGCTTAGTAGTCTGGGTAGCTCCTTGGTCACAGGGCTAGTGACCCATGGTCTGTGGCTCAGCGTCCCCATCTCAGCATCTTCTTCTGGTCCTTCAGTAGTCCGGCAGCTTCTCCTCCAAGCACTGGTCCCTAACTGCAAAGCACTAGGGTCTCTAACTGCTCTCCTTATATACAGTTTTTGCTAGACTAGAACCTTCTAGTGGGAGAGGTGGAGTGGAGAAGCTCAGCACAAACAGATACAATGTTTCAGTTCAATAGCAATGACACAGCAGGTGTTCCTGACAAAAACAAGTTTTCAGATACAACAACATAGCTAAAACCAGACATTTCAAAGGTCAGGCTGTCTGCTTTTTGGTGGTAAACAAGTCTGGGTTTTTCCCTCTAAAACATGGTGGTAAACAAGTCTAGGGTTTTCCCTCCAAAACATGGTGGTAAACAAGTCTAGGTTTTTCCCTCCAAAACATGGTCTTCTTTAAACCTTATGGCAGCTGTGGAAAATTACCAGCTTCATAGTCCAAGCCCTAACAGTTTCTCAGTATTCATTTAACCCTTTCCACAGAGTCATTTAAGTACAGTGATAATGAACAGAATATACACTCACCGGCCACTTTATTAGGTACACCATGCTAGTAACGGGTTGGACCCCCTTTTGCCTTCAGAACTGCCTCAATTCTTCGTGGCATAGATTCAACAAGGTGCTGGAAGCATTCCTCAGAGATTTTGGTCCATATTGACATGATGGCATCACACAGTTGCCGCAGATTTGTCGGCTGCACATCCATGATGCGAATCTCCCGTTCCACCACATCCCAAAGATGCTCTATTGGATTGAGATCTGGTGACTGTGGAGGCCATTTGAGTACAGTGAACTCATTGTCATGTTCAAGAAACCAGTCTGAGATGATTCCAGCTTTATGACATGGCGGCATTATCCTGCTGAAAGTAGCCATCAGATGTTGGGTACATTGTGGTCATAAAGGGATGGACATGGTCAGCAACAATACTCAGGTAGGCTGTGGCGTTGCAACGATGCTCAATTGGTACCAAGGGGCCCAAAGAGTGCCAAGAAAATATTCCCCACACCATGACACCACCACCACCAGCTTGAACCGTTGATACAAGGCAGGATGGATCCATGCTTTCATGTTGTTGACGCCAAATTCTGACCCTACCATCCGAATGTCGCAGCAGAAATCGAGACTCATCAGACCAGGCAACGTTTTTCCAATCTTCTACTGTCCAATTTCGATGAGCTTGTGCAAATTGTAGCCTCAGTTTCCTGTTCTTAGCTGAAAGGAGTGGCACCCGGTGTGGTCTTCTGCTGCTGTAGCCCATCTGCCTCAAAGTTCGACGTACTGTGCGTTCAGAGATGCTCTTCTGCTACCTTGGTTGTAACGGGTGGCAATTTGAGTCACTGTTGCCTTTCTATCAGCTCGAACCAGTCTGCCCATTCTCCTCTGACCTCTGGCATCAACAAGGCATTTCCGCCCACAGAACTGCCGCTCACTGGATGTTTTTTCTTTTTCGGACCATTCTCTGTAAACCCTAGAGATGGTTGTGCGTGAAAATCCCAGTAGATCAGCAGTTTCTGAAATACTCAGACCAGCCCTTCTGGCACCAACAACCATGCCACGTTCAAAGGCACTCAAATCACCTTTCTTCCCCATACTGATGCTCGGTTTGAACTGCAGGAGATTGTCTTGACCATGTCTACATGCCTAAATGCACTGAGTTGCCGCCATGTGATTGGCTGATTAGAAATTAAGTGTTAACGAGCAGTTGGACAGGTGTACCTAATAAAGTGGCCGGTGAGTGTATATCAAAACATATATAAAATGCGGTTACACAGTATTAAAGAGTGCACATTAACCCTTCTATGTAGGTGAAATAAAGTAAGAAGTTTTAACTTTGCATAGGGGAAATAGACAAATGTCCAAATTTCAAAGTGCTCCTACCTTCATGGCACTACACTTAATTGTCTTCATCTCTTGATACCATACACCATAAATGGGCAATGCAGTGCTTAGCACCCAGTGCTGTACATTTTGGCATCTGTGTTTGTATGGGCACAACAGTTGTGTGAGTGAGATAACCTGCAGTGTTGACTGTCATTGAAAACCACCACCCGGCAACATAAGTCGAAATTAGAGAAAAATTTTCTCCTAGTTCTTCAGCCATTGTAATGGCCACAATTGATGGTGGAGTGGCATAGAGGAGGGGATAATAATAATAAAAAAATAAATAAACAAGCGTAAGGTTCCTTTTTTAATAAATAAATAAAGTTTAATTTAGTAGTTAAAACTGTATTTTTGAAAAGAAAAATGTGTATTTCGATTAAATGTGCTGTAAAATATAAAGGTATCATGTATTATTTATCCCCTTAGTCATTGCAACCATTAACCCTTTCAGTACCGAGCCACTTTTCACCTTAAATCCCAGGCCGATTTTTGCAAATCTGACATGTGTCACTTTATGTGGTAATAACTTTAGAACGCTTTTACTTATCCAGGCCATTCTGAGATTGTTTTCTCATGACACGTTGTACTTCATGTAATCAGCAAGCCGGTCGGCACTCGCTCCGATGCACGCTGCACGCGGGAAGGAGCGATCTCCCAAACAAGTAAATAAAGAATCCCCAGCAGACGTGTCTTGCAGATAATAGCGTCTCTCTTTAATGAACCATGTGTTCACATAGGATATCTCTTATGGAAGCGTTTCGGCTAAAAGCCTTTTTCAACAAGTGAAAAAGGCTTTTAGCCAAAACGCGTCCATAAGAGATATCCTATGTGAACACATGGTTCATTAAAGAGAGACGCTATTATCTGCAAGACACGTCTGCTGGGGATTCTTTATTTACATTGTACTTCATGACAGTCATAAATTTGAGTCAATATATTTCACCATTATTTATGAAAAATTCCCAAATTTACCAAAAATTGTGAAAAATTTTCAATTTTCAAAATTTCAATTTCTCTGCTTTTAAAACAGAAAGTGATACCTCATAAAATATTTATCACTTTATAACATTCCCTATATGTCTACTTTATGTTGGCATCATTTTGTAAATATAATTTTATTTTTTTTAGGAAGTTAGAGGGCTTAGAAGTATAGAACCAATTTTTCAAATTTTCAACAACATTTCCAAAACCATTTTTTTTTAGCACCAATTCAGTTATAAAGTGATTTTGTGAGGCTTACCTAATGGAAACCGCTAATAAATGACCCCATTTTAGAAACTACACCCCTCAAATTATGAAAAACCGATGTTACAAACTTTATTAACTCAACAACCACAAGAATTAAAGGAAAATGGAGGTGAAATTTCAAAATTTCAATTTTTTGGTAGATTATTCACGTTAATATTTTTTTTCTTGCAACACAGCAAAGGTTAACAGCAAACTACCCCTACAGTGGAAACCCTCAAAAAGTGACCCCATTTTGGAAACTACACCCTTCAAAGAATATATTAAGGGGGTACTGACCACTTTGACCCCCACTTGGCTGTGAAAATGAAAATTTTCATTTCTTCCAATAAAATGTTGCTTTAGCCCCAAATTTTTCATTTACACAAGGGGTAACAGGAGAAAAGCACCACATAATTTGTTACCCATTTTCTCCTGAATATGGCAACACCCCATACGTGGTGATAAACTGCTGTGGGGGTACATGGCAGGACTCAAAACAGAAGGAGCGCCATATGAATTTTGCAGCACAGATTTTGATGGATTGGTTTGCGGGAGCCATTGATTTTTATTTTTTTGAGTTATTGTCTTATGTGGGGGCTCATTTTTTGCGGGATGAGGTGACGTTTTAATTGGTACCATTTTGGGTTAAGGTGAAAAAAATAGCTGTTTTGACATAGTTTTTTTTTTTTTTTTTTTACAGCATTCACCCGAAGGGGCAAATCATGTGATATTTTATTTTATAGAGCAGGTTGTTACCGATGCGGTCATACCCAATATGTCTTACATTTTTATTTTTGTTAAAGGGTTTCTGTCACCAGTTTTTTCGGTATGAATCAGGCTGACATTAGAGATGTGCTAATGTCACCTGATTCCAAATATATATCTGTTTTATTTATTGGTGCCCCCATTTTTATATAAAATGAACTTTTATTTTATGCTAATAAGGCCTCTAGGTGCAAGGGGCGTTACACCTGCTCCTAGAGGCTCTGTTGATTGACAGGCCCAGGCAAAGAAGAAACACTACATTCACCATAGCTTGCAAGGACCTTCAATGCTGTCATGACCATGTGATCAGTCACATGGTTTAGGAGGAGACAGGCTGTGTGATCCTACTTTTGGGGGGAAAAAAGTGTGTCTTATATTTTTGCCACATCATATGTCCCACAAGAACAGTTGGAGGACAATGAACATTTTTCCTTTTTATTTTATATGTATTTTATTATTTTTTTTAATTTTTTTAAATTTTCTATTATTTTTTTAAAAATATTTTTGCCACATAATATGTCCCCCAAGGGGTCATAAAAAGACTGTTGTGGGACAGTGAACACTCTTTTATTTAGCATTTTTTCTTTTTTTGTATTGAGGAGAAGGCAGAAGTGCTGCTAAACTTCTGCCTTCTCCTCGCTCTCCTGCTGTCACTGACATCCAGGGCCCATCCTGCTCCTGCTACAGTGCGGGAGCAGGAGATGTCATTCATCGCTGTGCAGCGTTCCGCTCTTAAACACAGCTGATCGCAGCATCAGCTGTGTTTCTGCCCAGCAGGACAGGGGCCGCAAACCAGGGCTCTGGGGGCCATATGCAGCCCGTGGGCCGCAGGTTGTGCACCCCTGGGAAAGGCATGGCTATCCAGTAATCATCAGACTGCTTCATGTGAATGATACGCCTATCAGTGCATATGCAAGAAAGCATACAGGTCACCATTCTGGCCAGCATGCCCAAGGAGACAGTTCTTTCCGGCTCAGCCCCTTACTGACACGATTGGGTGTCATGGCCGATGTCACTGCCATCATCATCATCCTCCACCTCCTCCTCCAGAGACAGCTCCTCATCCTCCATGGGAGTTTTTTCTTGTAGGTCCCCAACAGCTACAGGGTGGACAGCAAGATGCGTTAGCTGTTCTTTCGCCATCATCCCCTGCTGCATAAGTATCAGTGTCTGTTCTAAAATAAATATGAAGGGGATGAGATCATCCATGCCAGAGTTGTTCCTAATGACAAATTTTATGGCCTCCTCAAAGAACTTTTCAGCCCATCCAAACCCCCCCCCCCCGTCCTCCCCCATAGGTGTCTCAGATGAGCTGCCACTGCCTAACCTCAAAACAATACATGCTTCCTGCTGAGGCGGTCTGGTGCATGACCAAATAATTGACGGCTCTCTGCTGCTCATACAGACACTCAATCATATACAGTGCTGAATTCCAGCGAGTTACGTCACAAATTAAGCAGTGTAACAACAGAACATTCTGTCACGGCAAGTCCAGTAGAGCATTACTCTCCACTTAATAATGACTGAAATTAGAGTCTTCTGGACATTGCCAGCACCTTGCTTGCTTGTTTGTTGCTTGATGTACTTTAGCAACTGCTTGTCTGTGTGGATACTCTCACCCAGGCTGATCAGCTCCAATACCCTATGACAATGCTTGACTTGACAAATGTGATAGGAGTGGGAGTGATGTTGTGCCCTGCTGATGTTTGTGATGGGAGGATGCCCATGGAGGAGGTGACAGATAAGTTCCTGGTTTGTAGCCAGGCAGTGGAGGGGTCAATAGTACCTGAACTTGTTGTTGGGGTACTGCCTAGCCACCGCCACAAAACATTGACCTAGTGAGGTGTGAAAGACATGTACTGTCCCGGCTTGTAACAGCTGCTCTGGGCGTCCACCATCATGCACACCTTGCTGCATAACGACAATCGCAAGGAGTGACTCACCTTCTCCGCCACAGTATACAAGGCAGGGATGGCTTTTTGGGAGAAATAATGCCAGCTAGCTATCTGAGTGCAAGCCACTAGCCCCCTCAATATATCAGACTCTATTAATTAGTATGGCTGGGACTACACGGCCAGCAACCTGGACAGGTGGGGATTCAGCTTTTAAGCAAGTAAATTGCTGGTCAAGAATAGTTTTCTCATGGCCACACTGTCACACTGTGGCTCACTGAGTCACGAGTTGCCGTGTAGGCTAGCAACAGGCACTCTCACGTACTGGCTGCAGGCTTTCTCCTGTGTATGCTGGTTGCTTGGGGCTGCGTACTGGGTGTGGTATCTGTGACCTGTGTGAACTGACACTTCTATTGTTTGTTCTGTGGTTCTTGTTAAACCTGGTTCTTGTGGGGTTAACGTTCCCTGGTCTGGGCCTGGGTGTAGTTTATCAGGTGCCCTAGTTATGCAGCTATTTCTATTTCTTTACAGAGGGCCTGGGGTCAATCTAGGGTCAGTCTGTCTCCAGCCTTCCTGGGTGCAGGATCTATGCACCTGACCTGGGTTATTCCATATGCCTTGTCAGTGTGGCCACCTACTAAGTAGTCATGGTCACCTTGTCTGGTTCTGTGTTTGGTCTGTGTCATCCTGCATGGGGTCCAGACTAGAGATGAGCGAATATATTCGTAAATATTCGTTATTCGCACGAATAACTCCTTGCAAGTTTAGCGCCTATTTCTTCGTCAATAAACATGCAGGGAAACATGCGGGGGACCTCCCGCCATGACCTTCTACCTTTTCTACGTATCTACGAATGATTGGCTGCCTTCAATAGGTGACGTACGAATATATATAGATGCGAACGCCCCTGGCTCGGCTCAGACAGTAGTGGTTTTAGAAGAGGGAAAGACTGATTCGTGAGATAGGGATAGAGAGAAGCGTTATATATTAGCGATTTTTCGTTTATATTAGGCAGGGAACTGCATTTGAGAACCCAAAAGTCTTTTTAAACACTCTTCTTCACTTATTCTTTCCGTGTGTGTATATATATATATATATATATATATATATATATACATATATATATTCATATATTCATATCTAAATAAACTAAACTAGATATATATATAAATATATATAAATCCACTGCCCCGTCTTCCAGCCATGACAGCCAGTGGAGTGGACCTGTCAATCCTCCACCTCGCCCTCCTTCTCCCCAGCCTTATTCACTGGAACTATACAGTGAACCCATCCCTGATCTTCTACCGGAGGAGATTCTCTGCCCTGATTCACAAGACCTGGTGCAGTCTCAGGGTGATAAGGGCAGGGATTTATCTGTTGCATCTGAGGAGGTGGTGGATGATGACCAGACACAGGTGTCAGGGGGTGAGGTAGCTGGCAGAGCATTCAGTCAGAGTGGGGACTCCGAGGAAGAGCTGGCTGATGATGAGGGGACAGATCCAACTTGGACGGATGAGGCACACCAAGAAAGTGGTTCAGAGAGTGAGGTAGCATCAGCTTCAGCACCACAAACGCTTGGGATAGGTAGTGGGCTGGGCCGAGGAAGAAGCAGGGCCCGAGCTACTACTCCCCCAAGTGTTCCTAGGGGTCATGCAGCTGCTCCAGCGCGCAAACATCGAGTTTCTGTGGTTTGGAAATATTTTAGCGATGAAGTGGGTGATCGGCGGGTAGCACTGTGCAAACTGTGCCACACCAAAATAAGCCGGGGAGTAAACATAAAGAACCTCACCACAACTAGCATGCGCAAGCATTTAGAAAAGAAACACCCCACAAAGTGGTTGGCACTACAGTCAGCTGGTGATTGTGACACTGCTGCTGCAGCCCCTGTGTCACATGCTGTAAGTGACCTATTAGCCCCCAGCCAAGACACTCCAGCCTCCAGCCCTGCAATGACCCCTGTAAATCCATATCCATCCACCGCCTCCAATCATGTGTCCCAGCGCAGTGCTAGTGTTCAATTGTCGCTAGAGCAGACTTTTGAACGCAAGCGCAAGTATGCAGCCATCCACCCCCATGCACAAGCCTTAAACGTGCAAATCAGCAAGCTATTGAGCCTGGAGATGCTGCCCTATAGGCTGGTAGAGACTGAGGCCTTTCGCAACCTCATGGAGGTGGCAGCCCCCCGTTATTTGGTCCCCAGCTGCCACTATTTTTCACGTGTTGCCATCCCCGCCCTACATCAGCACGTGTCAGAGAACATCATCCGTGCCCTGACCAACGCGGCTAGTGAGAAGGTCCACCTAACCACGGACACGTGGACAAGTGCTGGCGGGCAGGGACACTATATCTCCCTGACGGCACATTGGGTTAACTTGGTGGAGGCTGGTACCGAGTCTGACCCTGGGGCCGCTCATGTGCTGCCCACACCGAGGATTGCGGGGCCTACCTCGGTCACGGTCTCTCAGACATACTATACCTCCTCCTCCCACCCCTCCTCCTCCTCCACCTCCTCCTCCGAATTACCATCCGTGGGCACAGCACCATCAGTCAGTAGCTCTAGGCGCAGCAGCAGTGCCGTGGCTAAGCGCCAGCAAGCGGTGCTCAAACTGCTGACCCTAGGTGATAAAAGGCACACCGCACAAAAGCTATTACAGGGCATCACGGCGCAGACCAATCTGTGGCTGGCACCGCTGAACCTCAAGGCAGGCATGGTTGTGTGTGACAACGGGCGTAACCTGGTGGCGGCTCTGCAACTCGGCAGACTGACACATGTGCCATGCCTGGCCCACGTGTTCAATCTAATAGTTCAGCGGTTCCTGAAGACATACCCCAATCTGTCTGATTTGCTCACCAAGGTGCGCCGCATCTGTGCGCATTTCCGCATGTCCACCACAGATGCTGCCACTCTCAGGGCAGCGCAGCGCTGCCTACAACTGCCAGCTCACCGACTGTTGTGCGACGTGCCCACAAGATGGAATTCAACATTAAACATGTTATCCAGAGTTTACCAGCAGCGCAGAGCCATTGTAGACTGCCAGATGTCAACTTCCACCAGAACTGGTAGTCAGGTTCCTCAAGTCTACAATGAGGAGTGGACGTGGATGTCTGATATCTGTCAGGTGTTAAGCAACTTTGAGGAGTCAACACAGATGGTCAGCGGTGATGCCGCCATTATAAGCGTCACCATCCCTCTGCTATGTCTGCTGAAAAACTCACTCCTCAGCATGAAGTCAGAGGCTTTGCGCTTGTCACAGGAGATGGGGGAAGAAGATACGTTGCTGGATAGCCAGACCACCCTCCGGTCTGTTTCTCAGCACGTATTGGAAGAGGAGGAGGAGAATGAGGAGGAAGAGGAAGAAGAGGAGGAGACTGTTGGCGAGACTGAAGAGGGTACCAAATGCTCATCCTTCTTATCTGTTTCAGCGTGTATGGGCTGAAGAGGAGGAGTTGGAGGAGGAGGAAATGGAGAGTCAGCCTATTGAGGAAAGGGAATTCTTGCGTGTTGGACTATTGCGCACATGGCTGACTTCATGTTAGGCTGCCTTTCCCGTGACCCTCGCGTTAGAAGCATTTTGGACAACACCGATTACTGGGTGTTCACCCTCCTGGACCCCCGGTACAAGCAGAACTTTTCAACTCTCATTCCTGTAAAGGAGAGGAGTATGAGAGTCAATCTATATCAACAGGCCCTGGTGCACAAGCTGAAACTATCCTTCCCATCTGACACCGCTAGCGGCAGAGGACGTAGTTCTGTGGGCCAACTAGCGGGGGAGAGGAGGGGAGCAGGCAGCTTGTCAAGCACTGGCAGGGGAACACTCTCCAAGGCCTTTGCCAGTTTTATGGCACCCCAGCTGTATGTCACCAGTCCCCAGTCTAGGCAGAGTAGGGGGGAGCTGTTCAGAAAGATGGTGAGGGAGTACCTAGCTGACCATACCAACGTCCTGACCGATCACTCTGCTCCATACAACTACTGGGTTTCAAAGCTGGACACGTGGCCCGAAGTGGTGCTGTACGCCTTGGAGGTGCTGGCCTGCCCTGCCGCTAGCGTGTTGTCAGAGCGGGTCTTCAGTGCAGCTGGTGGCATCTTTACTGATAAGCGTACACGCCTGTCAACTGAAAGTGCTGACAGGCTGACGATTATTAAATTGAATAAAGCCTGGATTTCACCGGAATTCAAATCTCCACTGGGGCAAAGCAGCTCAACATGAACATTGTTAATGTATCCTATCCTCCTTCTATTCGTACACAACCGCTGAGCCAACAGGCAATTTTTCAGAGGGCCTACTGGCTCTCTTTTCAAACTATGTTTACAGATGGACACCTACAGGCCCTCTCTCCAATCAATGTTTTAGGAGGGTCAGGTACAGACACTCAAAAATAATTTTTTTCAGGGGTCTGTTCACCACCAGTCCCTCAAAAATAATGTTTTCAGGGGTCTGTTCACCACCAGGCCTTCAACCATAATGTTTTCAGGGGTCTGTTCACCACCAGGCCTTCAACCATAATGTTTTTCAGGGGTCTGTTCACACAGTCAGGTCCTGTCACCAAACCATAATGTTTTCAGGGTCTGTTCACCACAAGTCTCTCAAAAATAATGTTTTCATGGATCTGTTACCAACTTTATAATGTTTTCAGGGGTCTGTTCACCACCAGGCCTTCATAATAGTTTTCAGGGTCTGTTCACCACCAGTCCCTCAAAAATAATGTTTTCAGGGGTCTGTTCACCACCAGGCCTTCAACCATAATGTTTTCAGGTCTGTTCACCACGCAGCCTTCAACCATATGTTTTGTTGTCACCACCAGTCCCTCAAAAATAATGTTTTCAGGGGTCTGTTCACCACCAGGCCTTCAACCATAATGTTTTCAGGGGGTCTGTTCACCACCAGTCTCTCCAAAAATAATGTTTTCATGGGTCCTGTTCGCCACCCCAGGCCTTTAACTATAATGTTTTCAGGGGTCTGTTCACCACCAGGGCCTTCAACGCATAATGTTTTCAGGGGTCCCCGGTCTTCACCACCTGCCTTCAACCATAATGTTTTCAGGGGTCTGTTCACCCACCAGTCCCTCTCAGGGGTCTGTTCAAAAATAATGTTTTCAGGGGTCTGTTCACCAACCACCACCAGGGGCCACCAAATAATGTTTCAGGGGTCTGTTCACCACCAGGCCTTCAACCATTAATGTTTTCAGGGGTCTGTTCACCACCAGGCCTGTTCAAATAATGTTTTCAGGGGTCTGTTCACCACCAGGCCCTTCAACCATAATGTTTCAAGGTCTGTTCACCACCATCTGTTTCTTAACCATAATGTTTTCAGGGGTCTGTT
>ONZH01013917.1:0-24855 GCA_900303285.1 Rhinella marina | reverse complement strand
AAGGAGGAGGAGGTGGAGGAGGAAATGGCACTTCATACAGATGGCACTTCACTTTTGGCTGCTTTCCACGGTTGGAGAAGCAAAGTCCGGGTCAATCCACTTGCTGTTCATTTTGATTAGCGTCAGCCTGTCGGCACTGTCGGTTGACAGGCGGCTGCGCTTATCGGTTATAATGCCCCCGGCTGCGCTGAACACCCTTTCTGATAGCACGCTGGCGGCAGGGCAGGCAAGCACCTCCAAGGCGTACAGGGACAGTTCCAGCCACTTGTCCAACTTGGAGACCCAGTAAGTGTAGGACGCCGAGGGATCGGGGAGGACAGGGTTACGGTCTGCCAGGTACTCCCGCAACATCCGCCGATACTTGTTCCTCCTGCTGATAGCGGGCCCCGCAGTGATGGAAGTTGCACGAGGGGGTGCCATGAACGTGTCCCACACCTTGGAGAGTGTTCCCCTGGTGGCTGTGGGCCTGATAGATGTTGTGGGACTCTGGGAGACCCTCTCCTCTCTGCCGCCAGCGATGCTGGGTGGGAAAATCTCCATCATGTTCTGCACGAGTTCCCTCTGGTATTCCAGCAATCGATTTGTCCTCTCCTCTACCGGAAATAAAGAGGAGACGTTATCTTTATACCGGGGGTCCAGGAGTGCGAAGACCCAGTACAGTTTGTTCTCCACTATCCGGACAACACGTGTGTCCCGGGAAAAGCAGCCCAGCATGAAGTCAGCCATGTGTGCCAGACTCTGAATAGGCATGACGTCACTGCCCCCTCCAGAAGGATCACTTGCCATTTCCTCCTCTTCCTCTTCCGCCTCCTCTCCGCCCCATCCACGCTGAACCAATGGGACGCACACAGCCTGACTGCTACCCTCGCCGCCAGCATCCTCCTCCTCTTCCACAGCCACCTCCACGTCGTCCTCCTCCTCCTCATCCTCATCCTCCTGCAACTGCCACCGTGAAGCAGACAAAAGTGTGGTCTGACTGTGTAGCTCCGTTGCGTCTCCTCCTACCCCCGTCTCCTCTGCGTGCAATGCGTTCTCCCTTATTGCGATGAGGGATTCTTTAAGGACGCATAGGAGCGGGATGGTTACGCTCACTATAGCGTCCTCGCTGCTGACCTTCTTGGTGGACTCCTCAAAGATACGCAGTACATCGCATATGTCTGCCATCCATGGCCACTCGTGATTGGCAAACTGAGGGAGCTGAGTTGGAGGCACGCGTGGATTCATAATCTGGTACTCCATCAATGCTCTCTGCTGCTCACACACCCTGGCCAACATGGAATAGGTGGAATTCCAGCGAGTCGGCAGGTCGCACAACAGCCGATGTTCAGGCAAATGGAGGCGTTGCTGGAGTTTTTTTAAGCTAGCAGCAGCTACAGTTGACTTCCGAAAGTGAGCGCACAAGCGCCGCACTTTCACCAGTAGCTCTGCCAGGTTGGGGTAAGTCTTTAGAAATTTTTGGACTACCAGATTAAAAACGTGGGCCAGGCATGGTACGTGATTGAGTTCGGCAAGCTCCAGAGCCGCCACCAGGTTACGGCCGTTATCGCACACGACCATGCCTGGTCCTAGCTGCAGCGGCGACAGCCACATCTCCGTCTGCTGCAATATGGCGTCCCTCACCTCTGGGGCGCTGTGCTTCCTGTCGTCCAAGCTGATGAGCTTAAGCACCGCCTGCTGACGTCTCCCCGCGCCAGTGCTGCAACGCTTCCAGCTAGCGGCTGAGGGCGATGTTAAGGCAGAGGAGGAGGAGGAGGAGGAGGAGGGGGTTTATCAGAACCCATGCTGGCAATCTTGGGCGGGGGTGGTAGGTAGGCCGTCTCTGTTTGCGACCCCGTCCCCGCTTCCACTACATTCACCCAGTGTGCCGTCAAAGAGATGTATCGTCCCTGGCCGCAAGCGCTTGTCCACGAGTCGGTGGTCAAGTGGACCTTTGCGCTGACTGCGTACCTCAGGGCCCGCCTGATGTTACGCGACACGTGCTGGTGCAGGGCGGGGACGGCACTCCGGGAAAAGTAGTGGCGGCTAGGGACGGAATAGCGAGGTGCGGCAGCCGCCATCAGGTCGCGGAAGGCCTGCGTCTCCACAAGCCTAAACGGCAACATCTCCAGGGCCAGCAGTTTGGAGATGTGGCAGTTTAAGGCTTGGGCTTGGGGGTGACTCGAGGCGTACTTCCGCCTGCGGTCGAACGCCTGCGAGATGGACAGTTGTTGGGACGAGGAGTGTGAAGGTGCAGGCGAAGAGGCGGGGGAAGGGGAGGCTGAAGGAGAAGGCCCCAAAGTAGCCGAGGCAGAGGCAGATGTGGAGGTGTCCTGGCTGGAGGTCTGGACCGCAGTGGCAGCACACAACACAGGGGAAGAGGCAGTGGCAGCAAGACCGGGCGCAGGTTGTATTGCGTTTGCTCTCTCCCACTCAGCCCAGTGCTTGACTTCCAAGTGACGCCGCATGCCTGAGGTGGTCAGATTGCTCTTCTCAGAGCCCCTACTCAGTTTTGAGTGGCAGAGTGTGCAAACCGCGCTCAGTTTGTCATCCGCACAAACATTAAAAAATCTCCACACCACAGAAGTACGAGGCCTCGATGGGGGAGCTTTGCGCGACTGCCCGCTGCCGGGAACAGCTTCGGCCCTGCTGGCTGTGGCCTCACTTCTCTGTCTGGACTGTCCTCTGCCTGTGGACATCCCTCTGCCTGTGGACATCCCTCTGCCTCTGGACATCCCTCTGCCTCTGGACATCCCTCTGCCTCTTGCTGCCTTTTTCGGTGCTGCGCAGACCACCACCTCTCCACTACTTTCCTCGCTGGACATCACCCCTGGCCAAGTGGGGTCGGTCATTTCGTCATCCACCACCTCCTCTTCCACTTCCTCACTCTGCTCCTCCTGCTGCCCACTGGACATTCCAACAGCCTCCCTTGATGGCAACTGCGTCTCATCATCATCATCGCTCATGATAACAGATGCTGGCTCAGGGTCCACATCAGCAGGAGATGGCGAAAACTCAAGTGTTTGGGCATCACTACAAACAAATTCCTCTGCTAGCTCCTGGGATTCTTCCGGCACATCTAAGTGATCAGACGGTGTGTATGAACACCAGGTATGAGAAATTACTTTGCAAGAGAACGCACAGTACAGTTGCCAATTATAAGGCCTATATATTGTATATTTCAAGGTACACAGCCGTGTACTAAGTGATCAGACGGTGTGTATGAACACCAGGTATGAGAAATTACTTTGCAAGAGAACGCACAGTACAGTTGCCAATTATAAGGCCTATATATTGTATATTTCAAGGTACACAGCCGTGTACTAAGTGATCAGACGGTGGTGTATGAACACGAGTTTGAGAAATTACTTTGCAAGAGAACGCACAGTACAGTTGCCAATTATAAGGCCTATATATTGGTATATTTCAAGGTACACAGCCGTGTACTAAAGTGATCAGACGGTGTGTATGAACACCAGGTATGAGAAATTACTTTGCAAGAGAACGCACAGTATAGTTGCCAATTATAAGGCCTATATATTGTATATTTCAAGGTACACAGCCGTGTACTAAGTGATCAGACGGTGTGTATGAACACCAGGTATGAGAAATTACTTTGCAAGAGAACGCACAGTACAGTTGCCAATTATAAGGCCTATATATTGTATATTTCAAGGTACACAGCCGTGTACTAAGTGATCAGACGGTGTGTATGAACACCAGGTTTGAGAAATTACTTTGCAAGAGAACGCACAGTACAGTTGCCAATTGAAAGGCCTATATATTGTATATTTCAAGGTACACAGCAGTAGTGCCAAATATAGTTTGGTATGTAGCAGAGCACCTAATACACCACTAATGCCTCTCTCTGTCCCTACTCCAGCAGCTATCCCTGAATACGGCAGCCGTTCTCTGTAAAGTGTATATTGTAGTAAAGCTATCACTGTACTGCACAATAGTTGCCCTGATAAGGGCTTTTAATCACGCTTCTGCCTGTCCAACAGCTAAAACCTGTCTCTCCCTTCTCCAGCCTCTGTCCCTGACTAAGTTCACGCAGCAGGAAGAGCTGAGTTTTTAATATTCGAGGTCACATGGTTTTTCCAGCCAATGCATGTAGACGCCGTTTTCGCGCTGCTAGCGTGCTCAGCGTGCCTTTCATACCCCCCCTGCATGGTGATTGGTGGAAAAAGAGCGCCAGGGAAGGTGGGAGGGGAAACGAATTCTAAGTGCGCCATCGCCGTTATACTCGAAAGAAATTGAGTATGCCGAATATCGTAGTATTCGATCGAATACCAGCTCGATCGAACACTACTCGCTCATCTCTAGTAATCAAGTCTCCGTATAAATGCACCTGCTCTGTGATAGTCTCAGGGTTCTGCATCATGAAGACCAAGGAACATACCAGGCAGGTCCCTGATACTGTTGTGGAGAAGTCTAAAGCCGGATTTGGATACCAAAAGATTTCCTAAGCTTTAAACATCCCAAGGAGCACTGTGCAAGCGTCATATTGAAATGGAGGGAGTATGAGACCACTGCAAGTCTACCAAGACCCGGCCGTCCCTCTAAAATTTCATCTCAAACAAGGAGAAGACTGATCAGAGATGCAGCCAAGAGGCCCATGATCACTCTGGATGAACTGCAGAGATCTACAGCTGAGGTGGGAGAGTCTGTCCATAGGACAACAATCAGTTGAACACTTCACAAATCTGGCCTTTATGGAAGAGTGGCAAGAAGAAAGCCATTTCTCAAAGATATCCATAAAAAGTCTGGTTTACAGTTTGCCACAAGCCACCTGGGAGACACACCAAACATGTGGAAGAAGGTGCTCTGTTCAGATGAAACCAAAATCCAACTTTTTGGAAACAATGCAAAACAATATCTTTGGCGTAAAAGCAACACAGCTCATCACCCTGAACACACCATCCCCACTGTCAGACATGGTGGTGGCAGCATCATGGTTTGGGCCTGCTTTTCATCAGCAGGGACAGGGAATATGGTTAAATTTGATGGGAAGATGGGGGTGGAGCCTAACCGCGAGCGAGATGGCTGCTTCACGCTGAGCTCCAGACCCACGATCCCACACCTCGCCTAATTCAGAAGCATTCAGCACCCTACGATCAAAAATCAGCAAGATATGGATCGCTTCTAGCGAAAAAAGCTGGCAACCTCTCCGGCCCGCTCAGAGAAAATGGCGCACCTGGCGTGTGCGCACGAAACGGAGGACGAGATGGAAGAAGATGCCAGTGCTTTCCGGGTCGAGGGGGACCCCACACCCTCAGATGAGAGTGAAACTCTCACTAAGTCCTTCTTCAAGGCCACCCTCTCTCAAGCCCTGGCCCCATTGCTGAAGGAAATTAAGGACCTTAGACAAGACGTGAGATCTCAGGGGCACAGGGTGGAAACTCTGGAATCTAACCAAGGCTTAATCACCGCACATAGCTCGGCCATGGTTCAGGCAATGGGGGCGTAACTTACCTCGCTCAACAATGCCTATCTACTTATTGAGGACCAAGAAAATAGGAGCCGACGCAAGAACCTTCGGTTCAAAGGCATCCCAGAGGACATTCCTCCATCAGAGTTGGAAGCCACCACTGTAGCAATTTTTGCGGATCTACTCGGCGAGGAGAGGGCCCAGTCTATAGTTATTGAATGGATCCATAGGTCCCTGCGCCCTCCACCGCAACAAAATGAACCACCTAGAAATGTTATATGTGGCTTGCTGAGTTTCTGCGGCAAGACACTGCGGCAATACTTAAAGCAGCAAGAGACAAAAGAAATTTGGCCATTAATGATGCTCCTGTTTTGCTTTTCCAAGACCTGGCCCCATCTACTCTCTTTAAACGCCGGGCCCTTAAACCTCTCACTGCCCACTTACGCTCAGTGAGAATACTTTACAGGTGGCTGTTTCCTTTTGGACTTACCTTTCTTAAAGATGGACGAAGATGCACAATCGGCATGGTCTATCCTGGACATTGCTCCGTTACATGTAGATTCCTGGCTGCCGGTAGACATTTCATTAACCAAGATACCATCTCTACCACGGATCGAAGCCTGGTCGGTCGCTTCCAGGAAGAAATTGCCGAACAGCAAGAGGCGCATAGTCTAACCAAAGACTTAGGCAGTTTGTTCTCCCATGCCTCCTGACTGCTCCGGTCTCAGTAGCAGCTGCCCGTCATAGCATGAGTATACTTAGCAACCTAATATACCGTCTTGCTCGCTAGTTATATTCTTTAGTCATGCTACGTTACTTTTCTTTTACACAACGTTTATCTTGGGTTTATGCTGTTATTATATACTTGCATTTTCCAGTGCCGGCATCCTTGTGTTCTATTTAACTGTGACCGGATTGACCGGTCTAGACTAACACACAGTGGCGATGACTTTTTGAAAGGACGCATAGGATGCTGCCACTAACTTGTAATGAGGCTCTTGATTTAGTTATGCCTTCCACTCTAGATTGTCTTACTTTCATTCTATTCAGCCTCTAACCTATTGCCAAGGGCACATTTAGTATTTAGTATTTAGATTAAGAAGCTGTTGGTCAGATTTGCCTTAACACTAGAGGTGTGGGTAGTGGTGCCCGGTTAGGTTGTGACGTGTTGTTCATCTCCGACCCTTCCACTACCCCAGTGTATAACTCTCTTTAATCTACGATATATCTACTTTATACCTTTTATTTACACATCTCCTACCGCATTCCCACACGCCCTGTAACTTAATCCCCCCTTTTTGAACTTCCCTATAACTCTCTCCCCACCTATCTCCCCTTCCCACTCACAAGATGTCAATGCTAAGTATCACTACTTTTAATGTACGAGGATTGAAAACCCCTCAAAAACTATCTCAAATTGTTACTCTGCTTAAGAAATGTAAAACTGACATCTGCTTCTTACAGGAAACTCACATCAAATCTGGCAAAATTCCCAAGATTCCGTTATACCATTTCAACCAATGGTTCCACTCACCCTTTGTCTCAGCAGCTAGAGGCGTCAGTGTGGCCATCTCCAAGTCCATCCCGTTCCGCATGAGTATGGTTCAATCAGATCCGGAAGGCCGCTTCCTATTCATAAAAGGTACTATAGGTCATACCTTGGTTTCACTTGCCAATCTATACGCTCCCAACAAACGCCAACACAAATGGTTAAAATCTGTCCTCTCCAAATTCCATTCCTTTGCGGAAGGACTGCAGATAGTAGGCGGGGATATCAATATCTCCTTAAACCCCTCCCAAGACTCCTCCACAGGACTATCCGCCCTTTCTCAAAACTCTCTAGGAGCCATACATAAAACCATATCTGAGTCTCGCTTAATTGATACCTGGCGCACTCTCCACCCATTGGAGAGAGACTACACATTTTACTCGTCTGTCCACAAGACGTTTCATAGATTAGATTATATTTCTATATCTGAACAATATATAGAAATCTTACGAGATGCGTCTATTGGACAAATTACGGTCTCTGACCATGCCCCTGTTATCACTAAAATTGCCCTTACTGAACTCTCGGCTAGAGAGTGGCAATGGAGATTGAACGAAACTGTAATGGACAATGAAAAAAATGTGAATGACATAAAACACAAACTAGATTTCTATTTTCTAGAAAACCACCCCTCAGACACTTCCCAGACTATAGTATGGGAAGCCCACAAGGCCTACATCAGAGGGGAATTCATAGCCCTTTGTTCTAAAATTAAAAAAGACAGGCAAAAGCAACTCAACTCTTTCCTCACACAAATTGCCTCTCTGGAATCTGTCCAGAAAAAAAATCACTCTCAGCTGAGACTCAGGAGAAACTTATATCGCTCAGGAGACAATTAAAAGAACTTTTAAACATCAAATGTGCCAAAGCATATCAATATTCAAAATACAGATATTATGCACATGGCGACAAAGGCAATAAAATGATGTCCCATTTAATTAAGCAAAGAAAAGAGGCCCAATACATCTCCCATATTAAAAATAAGTCAGGGAATTTGCTTTCCTCTACTAAAGACATAGCAGCGGAATTCCGCTCCTTCTATGCCAGTCTTTACAATATTCCCACCACTCCAAGTAGCTCTGCTCCTCTACAAGATCAGATTGATAAATTCCTCTCCACACTATACTTACCCACGATCAGTGACACAGAAAAATCTTCTCTATTGACACCCATCACACCAACCAAAGTCGAAAATGTATTACGATCAATGCCCTTAGGAAAAGCCTCAGGACCCGATGGACTACCTGCTGGCTATTACAAAAAATTACTTCCTTCCCTTCTGCCTCACTTAACATCCTGGTGCTAAGCCTTAGCAAACGGTGCTATGTTGCCAAAACAGTCTTTAGAGGCTACTATTAGCATTATTCACAAAGATGGCAAAGACAAACGAGAGTGTGGAAATTACAGACCCATTTCACTTTTAAATCTAGATATAAAAATATGGGCCAAACTCCTGGCTTACTGATTACAAATCATACTTCCTCGCCTAATACACCCAGATCAAGCGGGCTTTGTCAGAGGCAGGGAGGGTAATCATCACTCCAGCAGGATTATACATGCAATTCAAACAGCTAAACAAAGCTCTATTCCCATGATACTTCTCGGCACTGATGCCGAGAAGGCATTTGATAGAGTTAGTTGGCTATATATGTACCGCACTCTTACTTATTTTGGCATCCCTCAAACCTTCATATCCTCTATCATGACTCTCTATAAGACCCCAAGTGCCAGAGTGAGAGTAAATGGCTCCTTATGCACCTCCTTTAACATCTATAATGGCACCCGCCAGGGATGTCCATTATCCCCCACCCTCTTCATATTTATGATGGAGACTCTATTACAGGCCTTTCGACTCCACCCACATAGTTCAGGATTGAAAACAGAATATACTGTAGGGAACATAAGTGTGCTGCATTTGCAGATGATTTACTTTTCCTGATCACTAACCCGCTCCAAGCCTTCCCACATATCGTGTCCACCTTTGAAGAATTCAGCTCCCTCTCTAATTTCAAAATCAACTATTCCATATCCAAGGCCCTTAATATATCCCTACCGTCTAAAGCTGTAAATACTCTAAAAAAAAATTTTCCCTTCAAATGGCGCCCACATGACCTTTCCTACTTAGGAGTCTCAATTACTAGAGATGAGAACAAACTCTACTCTACTAATTATACCACTCTACTGAATAAAGTTCGGCACCAACTGACTGCCTTAAACATTCCATATGTCTCTTGGTCAGGCCGTAAAAATCTGTTACAGACATATATAATGCCCAAATTCCTATACTTACTACAGATGATCCCTATCTACCTCCCGTCCTATTTTTTCTCCCACGTCAAATCAATGCTTTCTTTCTTCTTATGGAAGTGGAAAAAACCAAGAATTGCCTATGATCGACTTATTAGATGCCGAACACAAGGTGGCTTTGGTCTTCCGGATCTTCGCACCTATTACTTAGCTATCCAAATTAAAAGATGGATGCAGCTATGTAAACCTCAATTCAGGATTCTTGGAGCGGACTTGGAGATGGAGCTACTATCGGACTAACAAATGGTTGGCCTTTGGTGAATTACTAGCTCACAAGCCGCCCCTACAGGCTTAGCGAAAGGCCTATATCATGCAATTCATCAAGGTTGCCCGCATACCCCTTTGTTCTCACACCCGCCTAATCATATGCCAGTCTCTCTCACACCTTTTCTATTAGCACATCATCCCAAGTTTATTCCTCATTTTTGGACACGTCTGCTGAAAATCATCAGTGTAATCTGCGATGATTTTCTAGACAGAGCCACTTTCCTAGACAGATTAGAGTTTAAACGCTCTTGCACTGCTCTAAGATTTAAATGGCCCTCTCTCACCACCAACACTTGGTTTGAAGACTTGCTCCACAAACCACATCTGCCAAAACACATGATTTCTACATTATATACCTACTTGATGTCCTCTTCATCCTCAGTGGTCCCATCATATGTAGCAACATGGGAAAAAGATTTAAACTGCACCTTCACCCCAGTTGAGGTAGCTCTCATTCATTCCAGGTCTCATGGTTTCTCAAGATGCACCGAAATACAAGAGCATTCCTATAAAACCATGGTACGCTGGTATAATGACCCCTCTAGACTCTATATTATGGGACTAACTAATTCTAATGTCTGTTGGAGATGTAAGCAAACTGAAGGATCCTTGGGACATTTATTTTGGCATTGTCCCCTCATACAGCCGTATTGGTCCTCTGTAGAACATTATATTAATTCTATCTGTAACACGACTATTACATTAACTCCCACCTCGGTATTACTTTGGTTACCCAGCATAACCTGGCGACCTTCCAAAACGGACCTCCCAACCTATTTAGTCCAAACCGCCAGATTGTTGATTCCATTGAATTGGCTAAGCCCGGCGGCTCCCAGTATATCTCAATGGATGGAGAGGGTGGACCAGCTTTACTTGATGGAGGAACTTGCGAGCTGGGCCACGAGAACCCACCACAAATTCCAAACCTTATGGAAACCATGGTGTGAATATCGGAGGACGCATCTGACACCACTTAACCCAACAACTTGAGTATCTGCCAGCAGATTTATAACAATTCCTATCCTTCCAGATTATTGACCTTCCCCCTTCCTCTCTCCCTTTTGCACTTTACAACCCCCCCTTCTTTCACTACCTTCTTTAAGTAGTATGCCACTTTACTTGGTATTTTATTTTACCTCCCCTTTCATTACTAATCAGAATGTTTTGATTGTCATTACTCATATTGACATTGTTGTCATCTACTCCATAGTGATTCACTGCTTAATTCACTAATATGATTGCACTTATTGTACCATTATACGTTTAGAAGATCGATATACTTATATTACTTGACTCAATTGTCATTGGTATAATGTTTACCCGATGTCCCTACCTCTCCCTATCCCTCTCCCTTCCTTCCTTTCCTCTCCTAACCCCCCCTCGCCTTCTACCCAAACCCCCCTGCACCTCCCCCCATTTTTACCATGTGTTTACCTTAACCCTTCCCCTCTCAACATGTATACAACTACTGTTTAACTTGCTGATTAGTAGGATGTATGTACATGCTGAGTGATCCCTGTTACTGTATTTGTGTGTTTATAATGAATAAAAAGAGATTTACAAAAAAAAAAATTGATGGGAAGATGGATGGACCATTCTGGATGAAAACCTGTTGGAGTCTGCAAAAGACCTGAGACTAGGATGGAGACTTATCTTCCAATAAGACAATGATCCCAAACATAAAGCAAAATCTACAATGGAATGGTTCAAAAATAAACGTATCCAGGTCTTAGAATGGCCAAGTCAAAGTCCAGACCTGAATCCAATTGAGAATATGTAGAAAGAGCTGAAAACTGCTGTTCACAAACGCTCTCCATCCAACCTAAAAGAGCTCCAGCTGTTTTGCAAGGAAAAATGGGCAAGAATTTCAGAATTTCTCTAGATGTGCAAAACTGATAGAGACATACCCCAAGAGACCGCAGCTGTAATCGCAGCAAAAGGTGCCGCAACAAGGGGGCCGAATAATTTTACACGCCCCACTTTTCAGTTTTATTATCACAAAAAAGTTTAAATAATCCAATAAATTTTGTTCCACTTCACAATTGTGACCCACTTGTTGTTGATTCTTCACCAAAAATGTAAAATGTTATATCTTTCTGTTTGAAACCTGAAATGTGGCAAAAGGATGAAAAGTTCCATGGGAGCGAATACTTTCGCAAGGCACTGTATATATATATATATATATATATATATATATATATATATTTACCAACATTTCAGTTGGTAAAATCGGCCTGGGACAGCACAGATTTGCCAGGACTGTCTCTGAATATCAGGGACATTTGCTGCAAATTTGAGACAGTTGACAACTATGATATATACAGTATATATGTATCTGCAGTCAAATGGAATATTTAATCCCAGAAGGAGCCAAAATTACTCTTTTGTTTTAACTAGTGCTGAACAATTAAATGAGTAAGGTCCCATTCACACAACAGTGTGGCCACCGTTCCCATGTTTCAGACTGCAAACCACAAACCCAGAAAGCACAGGCATCGGCTGTGTGCCCTTTCCATCACAGTGTGGATCCGTTGACTTCAATAGCCCAGTGTGTGTGGTCGAACGGACCCAGAAGCACACGGAAGGATTTCTACTATGTGTTTCCGAGTCTGTGCCGCAAAAGATAGAGCATTTTCTATCTTTTGTTGCACCTTGCGAATTGCTGACCCATTGAAGTCAATTTCAAGTGCATATAGTAAGTGCCCGTGTTTTGTGGGTACGATGCTTGCAGTCTTCAAAACAGGCACATTAGCTGCACAGCTAGGTTTATTTCTCTCACAAGCAGGTGGTATCTATCCTCTGTGGAATCTGCCAGCGCTATACTGCTTTGATGTTGTTTCCCTTACTTCCCACTATGTTTGTTTTCAGCTCTGTAGCACCAAGAACACATAAAGAATGGCAATTCACACTTATGGAAAGGCAATTCTTTTATCAGGTTCAGGATCTCAGTTGCGATAGTTCTGACAACCCCCACTTCCTATGAGCTTCTGTGTCTGTTATTAGGGATGGATCTTGCTTGACAACAGGCAGTGGACTGCAACTTAGGTAGAAGTGAGAGCCCTAGTGGCCATGATTTTACAGCTTTTTTTCAGGTGCATGCAGGCAGATTTAAAAATCTGCTAGTTAAACCATTCTCTGTTAAATGAAATTAAATTGTGTGAAAGTAAAATGACTCTTTAAGTCTCTTTAAGTCTTAATCCTCAGCTTTCTTAAGTCTGTTGCAAAAGTTTTTGACTTTCCCGCTGAATGAGAGATACATTTCAATAAAATCTTTCATTAATTCAACACTAGGTTTCTTCATTGTAACGGCCTAAAACAAAAAATAAGAAAAAAAATATATATATATAAATTTATATTAAAAGAAAATATTCTTGCTCTGAAAATATTTGCTGTATGGAATAGTGCTGTGAGGTATATACTTTTTTTGTTTTTTACCTTAAAGTAGCCTTCAAACAAACAAGTGAACTTGGGGGTCTTTCTTTAAAATTCTTCTGCCATGTATGTTTTATCAAGCTCCTGTAATCACATATTTCCAGTTTTCATTGACCAAAGGAAAGAAGCTCATGGGCTTTACAAAATGTACTAATCTCGGCTCAACCAACATTTCTTATGTCACCCAAAGAAGTCAATCAACAAAAAAATGATCACTTTCTAGGGACATATGTTTACACTGGCCAATCATTACAAACTTTTTGAAATATCATAACATTTTGCAAGATAACCATGTAAAAAAAACCTTTAGATATTGCTTAGAACCATGGTCTATGTTGTGCATTAAACTCTTTGCATCCATTGAATTGTGCAGAGATGTTTTGAAACCAATCCTCGTTTCAGCCAACCTCTGGTGTAAATATTTTAACAATTATAATTTTTTTCATCTGCATCCTTGACTTTCTGGTTTACACAGAAAAAAAAGTTGCTCATAATCTAATCCCATGACCCAATTTTACTAACAAAGATAACAACAGGAAGGTGATGGAATAAGGGGGCTCCACTGGCTTATGGATGGAGTTGAATTAAGCTTTGGTATTTTTTTGTTTTTGTTTGATGAACTGTTGTTTACAGAACCTTATTTCCTCTGGTGAACGAGACAGAAGTGCCAGCATGGGTCTACTTTCCTTGTTCTTTATCATTTATTTGTTTTTTCTTTATTCCTGGAGCTTCCTTTTTCTTGTACGACAGATATAAGATTCTGTAATTAGAAAAGATGGAGTGAGAAAAGTTTTTCAAAAGTTTCCTAAGAGCCTGCTGCATATCTCTATTAGTCAGACTGTAAATCATAGGGTTAAGAAGTGGAGTTACAACAGTGTAGAACAGTGATAGTAATGTCTTTGAATTTTGGTCACGAGGAAACACATAGATGATAATAATGGACCCATAGAATATGGACACCACAGTCAGATGGGCACTACATGTGGAGAAGGTCTTCTGCCTCCCAGTCACAGAGGGGATCTTTAGTATGGTAAAGATAATATACATATAGGAAACTATAACTACAGTGAGTGGGCAAATTGCAAATAGAATAGCCAAAACCAAACTTTCCATCTTCATTATAAAAGTGTCAGAACAGGAAAGTTCTAGTAAAGGCTCAAGGTCACAGAAGAAATGGTCAATGATATTTGGTCCACAGAAATCCAAATGACTCAAAGTTAAAATTATCATCAACACCATCATAACAATTATTAACCAGAACACAAGAATGGTTCTTAGACAAAATGTGAGATCCATGATGGAGCTGTAATGTAGAGGGTTACAGATGGCCTGATACCTGTCATAGGACATCACAGTCAGGAGAAGACATTCCAATGCCTCAGATGCTGAAAAACAGTAAAATTGGCTCAAACAGCCAATAAAAGACACATAACTTTTTTCGTATAACACTGTGTGGAGCATGTTGGGTACAATGGTCGTGGTGAGGAGAATATCTGACAAGGAGAGCTGTGTGAGGAAGAAGTACATGGGAGAGTGCAGTGATCTGCTGTAGGACACCACTAGCATGATGAGAAGGTTTCCACATACCGTCACAATGTAGATTATCAGTATAAGAAGAAAGAAAAAAATATTTAAATATTGGAAATTTTGAAATCCCAAGAGTAGAATTTCAGTCACTTTACTAGAATTGTGATATTGCATATTCAAAAGGAGACTTTTAAAAATCTGTGTAAACTAGAAAGGAAACT
The DNA here is from genome assembly GCA_900303285.1 of Rhinella marina. Classification (NCBI taxonomy): domain Eukaryota; kingdom Metazoa; phylum Chordata; class Amphibia; order Anura; family Bufonidae; genus Rhinella; species Rhinella marina. The sequence continues at coordinate 10,145 of ONZH01013917.1, read as the reverse complement.
GAGAGAAAATATCAAACTTAGATTTCATAAAATATATATTACAATGTTGTGCAGCTTGCAGACAACAATCATTTGGAAAATCTAGGTTAAACAATACATCTTACAAACCTGTTATAATAAAGCAGCATGACATTGAAAATGTTGTTTCATATCCAGAATAAAAGTGAACATAGCTCAGTATGGGACAGATTAAATCCACGTACTGAACCAGAACACTTTCAGTGTTTCATTTCCTGGTTTCCTAACTGCTGTAGATTATTGTGTTTGTAGGAAATGTTGAAGATGATCATTGGCCATAAGTAAAGACACAATGCCAGTCATCTCTCTCCTTTTATAGATTTAAATCTTCCACTAGATACTTTGTGAAGTCATACAAAACTCTGTTCCCTGTGGGAGATTTCACTCTGAGGAGAAGTTTATGAACTTTTTTTAAACTTTGTAAGAAGTTGTGTTTACTGCATGTAATTTGTAGAATAAAGTTTGCATTCAATGTAATTAAGACACATACAATTTTAAAACAAAATTATAAAACTTTCAAAAATCATTAGCACATTTTAATAGAAATTCAATGCCGCTATTTATACTGTAGGCCATGAAAGAAAAGTGGTAGGTAATTATCATGCCTGCCTAAGTTTAGTTACAGTCATGAGTGCATTTTTGAAAATACATTTTGGGTCCAGTCGGTTGAATTGTGTGAGTCAATCAAGACCCAAGTAGATCCTACCTAAATTGAAAGTGCTTTATCCTCCATTAAAAGATGTGCATGCCATTCTTCTCCCTCTCCCTCTCCCCCCCCTCTCTCTCTCTCTCTCTTTCTGTCCTGCTAAAACCTGATCACTAGAAATTGTGACTATATAGAATCCAAAGTTTTTGAAATATTCTGGTGAAATTTTCATTGCATAGAAACAATTTGCTCATCTCTAACAATCAGTTGAGTTTTTGGATCTGCTACAGTTATATCAGATGCTGCTGGAAATAAAGTGTTATAGTCATAGTTTTCCAGGTGTAATTCTACATGGATGTTACTAGTCACTAGTGTTGAGCGAGCATGCTTGGCCAAACTCGCTGTTCGGCCGAGCATGCCTACGCTCGGGTCAGCTCGGTGTCCGAACACCGAGTGTACTCGAGCGCAATGCTCGAGTCTCTTCCCCGCTCGTTTGTTCGCTGCTACGCAGCGAATAAATGTGCGGAAGAGTACTGGCATTCACTGTAATGTTGATTTGTACGCTAATGCTACACATTGTATGCTAATGCTATGTATTGTACGCTAATGCGTACAAATTCAGTTAATTAGTAGAGTTGAGCGAATCCTAAAAGATTCGGGGATTCGGAATTCGGCCCAAATTTTTCGCGGGATTTGTGGGTTCGGGCCGAATCACGAATCCCATTAAAGTCTATGGGAGACTGGAATATTTTTGCAGGGGCCAAAGGTTCTGCACAGTCAAGTTTGCCCCAACATCTGAAAACCTCAGAAAATGATGGAAACACCTTGGAAATGCATAGGAAACACCAGGGGCAGCATGTAGGGATGCCTCTGAGGCTCCCTAATTGCACCATTTTTTCTAAATCTGGCCAATAGTCTGGTGATGACCCCAAGGCAATTTTCGGGGACACGGTAATGATGACCCACTTAAAAATGCTGCCTGACAACCTGGCGGTGAACCCCTGATTGTCTGTCTTTCAATAAGATTGCAGTGTAAAGCATGGTGGTGAGCCTCAGTAATAAGATTGCAGTGTAAAGCATGGTGGTGAGCCTCAGTATGACTTTTTGGATGGAGATTGCATGTGGTCACGTACTCCCTGGAACACCATAGTCACCCCGTGCCATTCTCTGCCCCAATTCGCAAGACCTTTTGCAGTCTCAGTGTGCTGACAGGGGGGATTTACCAGTGTTGTCTCAGGAGGTGGTGGACAATGGCGAGACACAGGTGTCGGGGGGTGAGGTAGTTGTATGGGAAGCAAGTTACAGTGGGGACTCCTTGGGGGGACTTTCTCATGATGATGGGGGGACAGATTCAATTGTGTTTAGAAAGGCTGATGGGCTTCCGTCAGCACTGTGTGTATAGAACCCCATGGCCTTTCATAAAAATAGTCTGGCGATGACCCCAAGGCAATTTTCAGGGACACGGTAATGGTGACCCACTTAAAAATGCTGCCTGACAACCTGGCGGTGAACCCCTGATTGTCTGTCTTTCAATAAGATTGCAGTGTAAAGCATGGTGGTGAGCCTCAGTAATAAGATTGCAGTGTAAAGCATGGTGGTGAGCCTCAGTATGACTTTTTGGATGAGATTGCATGTGGTCACGTACTCCCTGGAACCCCATAGTCACCCCTTCTCTGATGTGCTACCCCAGAACATTCTCTGCCCCAATTCACAAGACCTTTTGCAGTCTCAGTGTGCTGACAGTGGGGATTTACCAGTGTTGTCTGAGGAGGTGGTGGACAATGGCGAGACACAGGTGTCGGGGGGTGAGGTAGTTGAAAGTGAAGTAAGTTACAGTGGGGACTCCTTGGGGGGACTTTCTCATGATGGGACAGATTCAATTGTGTTTAGAAAGGCTGATGGGCTTCCGTCAGCACTGTGTGTATAGAACCCCATGGCCTTTCATAAAAAATTTGGTTACAAAGCCGCATGACTCCTGAAAAATTGTTTTTAGAAAGCCGGATTACTTTCCTGAAAAATTGTTAGTAGAAAGACGGATGACTTTCCTGAAAAATTGTTGCATATGCAACTCAGATGAAGAGGAGGAGGAGGAAAGCAAGAAATTTAGGAGGTAGCCTGAGGTGGGGATGAGAACTGGGGGGATATCCATGACCTGTTCATCTTGATTAACGTGAGGATGTCGGCGTTGTCGGTGGACAGGCGCATCCGTTTGTCCGTAATGATACCCCCGGCGGCACTAAAAACCCTTTTAGACAGTACACTTGCAGCAGGGCAGGCAAGCACCTCAAGAGCGTACTGCGCAAGTTCTGGCCACCTGTCCAGCTTGGCCAGCCAGTAATTATATGGCGTGGAGTTATCGGTCAGGACGTTGGTCTGGTCCGCGACATACTCCCTCACCATCTTGCGGTACTGTTCCACCCTGCTCTGCCTGTCCTGTGGCTGTGTCGTACTGTCTTGCTGGGGTTTAAGAAACTTGGCAAAAGCATGGAATAGTGTACCCCTGCCCTTGGCACCTACACTGACTTTCCCCCTCCTCTCCTCTCCAACTTCAGCCACTGCAGTCCGCCCCCTGTTACTCGACTGGTCTGGAAACGCCTGTAGCAGTTTCTGAACCAGGGCCTTTTGGTAGAAAGTGACTCGGGTGCTCCTTTCCTCCACGTGTATAAGTTGGGCAAAGTTGTCCTTGTAGCGTGGGTCAAGGAGGGTGTACACCCAATAGTCATTGGTGGACAGTATCCTCTTGACTCGGGGATCACGACAAAGACAGCCAAGCATAAAGTCTGCCATGTGCCCCACTGTGCCAACACGCAAGCCTTCAGCCTCTTCACTTAGCGGACTCTCCATCTCCTCCTCCCCCCTTCCTCTGACCCCAATTCATCCTCCTCAGCCCATACCCGCTCAACAGGTAGCATGGAATAACCCCCTGATGCATGGTGCCCAAGAGTTTCTTCCTCCTCCTCAGCCTCCTCCTCCTCCTCAGTTTCATGCTGCGAAACTGACAACAGGGTGCTCTCAATGTCACCGTCTTCCCCCACCTCCTGTGACACTGCTGAATCCTCAGATCTTAGGTTCCTCAAGGAGTTCTGGATGAGGCACAACAGAGGGATGGTGACACTGATGATGTGTGCATCACCACTGACCATCTCTGTTGCCTCCTCAAAGGGACCTAAGACCTGGCAGATGCCAGCCATCCACGTCCACTCCTCAGCATAGACATGAGGAAGCTGACTGTCTCCAACGCTTGGGAACGTCACACAGCAGCCGGTGAACAGGGAGTTGTAGCCGCCCTTGCACAGTCCTGAGGGTCGCGGCATCGGTGGTGGACTTGCGAAAATGGGCGCATATGCACCGCACCTTGGTGAGCAACTCACTTAACTAGGGGTAGGTCTTGAGGAACCGCTGGACCATCAAGTTGAGCACGTGGGCCATGTATGGCACGTGAGTCAGCCCACCAAGATGCAGAGCCGCCACCAGGTTATGCCCATTATCGTAGACCACTATTCCTGGCTGAAGGTTCAGTGGCGCCAGCCACACATTGGTCTGCCCCCTGATGCCCTGTAAGAGCTCTTCAGCCGTGTGCCTCTTATCCCCCAGGCTTATCCCCCAGGACTGCCTGCTGCCGCTTCCCTACCACAGTGCTGAAACTGCTGGCCATCGAGGAAATGAGACTTGATGATTGGGGCATCACTGCCACTTTGGGGGAGGAGGAGGTAGAGGAGGAGGTGGAGGCATAATGTGCCGGAGACACACAGACGGAACTATGTCCCGCAATTCGTGGTGTGGGTAGCACATGTGCAGCCCCACGATCGGTCTCTGCCCCAGCCTCCACCAGATTGACCCAATGTGCCGTGAGGGAGATGTAATGTCCCTGGCCACCGGTATTCGTCCACGTATCTGTGGTCATGTGGACTGCGTTTTTGAGAGCGTGGGTGATGTTCTCAGACACATGCCGATGCAGGGCGGGGACGGCACATCGGGCAAAATAGTGTTGGCTGGGGACAGAGTAATGGGGGGCTGCTGCCTCCATAAGGTTGTGGAAGGATTCTGTCTCCACAAGCCTGTACGGCAACATTTCCAAACTAATCAGCTTGGCGATGTGCACATTTAGAGCTTGCGCATGGGGGTGGGTGGCTGCGTACTTGCGCTTGCGTTCAAATGTCTGCGGTAGAGACAGTTGAACGCCGCACTGGGACACATGAGTGGAGGAGAGGGAGGGAGATGGAGCTGGAGGGGTCCTTTCGGGGCTGGAGGCTGCAACGTCCTGGCTTGGACGAGACACAGTTGCTGGACTAACTGTGTCAACGTCACCAGCTGACAGAAGTGCAAACCATTTGGTGGGGTGTTTTCTTTCCAAATGTTTGCGCAGGCTACTAGTGGTCAGGTTGTTGCATTTTGAACCCCTGCTCATTGACGTGTGGCACAGCTTGCACACCACCAAACGAGGATCGGCCTCATCATCCTTAAAGTACTCCCAAACTAAGGAGTGGTGCATAGTACGAGCTGGAGCGTGACCTCTAGGAGCACTTGGGGAAGTAGTGACTCGGCCCTGGCTTCTCCCTCATCGCAGTCCTCTGGCTCTCTCAACAGCTTGTGGTCCTTACGTGTTTCCACTGTACCCACAGCAGCCGGTACTGTGTCACCACGCACACCACGGTCATCACCGCTGACCACTGCACCACCACGATTCCCACCTCTCCCTCCACGACCACCTCTTCCACCTCTCCCCCTGACCCTGGGGTTCTCCATGTGCACAGTAGCAGTATTATATTATTATAATTGTAAAGGATCAATACGGTATCTATAGACTCTGAGGTATATAGCAGGCTGATGAAATGTATTCACTAGTCACTGCACCGTGTATTACGGATCAGTGAAATTAAACGGACAATGTAGATAGATATGCAGGTACGATTATTTTCAGACCTATCCAAAAAAAGATGTACGCAGTTTGCGCAAATAAAACGGGAATCCACAGATCAATACGGTATCTATAGACTCTGAGGTATATAGCATGCTGATGAAATGTATTCACTAATCACTGAACAGTCATGCACAGGAATATATCTGTTTAGATATGTATAGTTTGATCTATGTGGCTGGACAAGGTGCACAGAATGCAGGCTTACAGCATATACTGTATAGTTTTCTTCAGAGAATCAATTGGGTTTTAAAAGACTATTGTGGCTTCCTATTCCTACACAGAATACAGGCTTACAGTATATACTGTATACTGTTTTTCAGAGTATAAATAGTCTTTAAAAAAACTGTTGAGGCTTCCTATCCTAACTCCTAACTGCTTGCTGCACACACTACACGAGCTAACACTGTCTCTGTCTGTCTCTTCTCCTTCCCAAAAGCACAATGAGGCTGGTGCTGCAGGTCCCTTCCTTATGTAAATTTAGGTCACATGTCACTGCCAGCCAATCACTGCTGGGGAGGTATAGGGGATGTTACATCACAGCAGACGTTCCCACAGGCTTCCCTTTGATGCTGATTGGCTGAAAAAAACGGGCATTTCAACTGACCGTGACGCACAAATCATCACGAGTCCGCGCTGGCTCGTGATGCCGAGCCAAAGAGGGCAATATTCGTGCGAATCCTGAATATTGCCGCTTCGGCTCGCTCATCACTATTAATTAGCATACTTTTACGAGTGAAAGGAGTAAAAGAGGAAAAGTCACGATTCTGACCTTTTTCTATTAACCAGACACCCTCCCCTCTTCCGAGCGGGGGGTGCCTGGTTTAGTCCCATTGACTAACATTATGCTCGGGTGCTCGGCCACTCGAGCACCCCCTAGTGCTTGGCCAGAGCACCCGAACATACGAGCACAGAGGTGCTAGCTCAACACTACTAGCCACCATTCAAGTGGCTCAAGGACACTCTGAAAACCTACTATGATTTAAAAAATACCAGATCAACATTGTTGACTGTGTTCCATGGCAATAGAATATATCCCTTTGTGCTCGATGATCTAGGAGGCTAGAGATGAGTGAACCACTCAAGATTCCGTTCGATGATGGGATGATCATGGGATGATGGCGGCGGTGTTATAATGGAGGCAGCAGCAGCTTCCATACAGAACATGGTGGTAGGTGGGCTGCAGCAGTGGCATGATGGTGGCAGTAGTATGATGGACGTTAGACAGCAGGGACGCAGGATGGGGCATTGTTAGAAAGGTCATATCTGTTAATTGGCCTAAGCCGAAGGAGTTTGAAGATCCTCCCCAATCCAGGCTTGATTCATTTTGACAATAGTGATGTTTTGGACACTGGTGAAGGACAACTTGGCCCATTTGGGTGTCACTACACTACCTATGGTGCTGAAAACCTCTTCAAGATGACATTGGAGTCTGGGCAAGAAAGAAGAATAAGAGCATGAGTTTGGACCAATGTTCCAGTCTGTCTGCCCAGAAATCCATGGTGTCAAGGAGCACGGTATGCACCAGGACTGGCCAGAGTTTAGGTAGGCTTGAACCTGACCATTTAGCTGGGAGTCTCAGCCTTACACGTCATGTAAAAAAAACTACTCCATTATCTCCTGAGAGGCTGCTGCTAGTGCTGCTGTGGTGTATGCTACTTTTGGAGGCAGGATAGGGGTGACTCTGCAAAGGATGGAGAGGGGCCTCCCTTTCAGACATCCTAGTGGCAGATGTCTACTTGCCAAAAGCTGTACCATGCTGCATACTTTCCTGGTAATAACGTAATTTTGCCTCTCTTTCAGAGGTAAATATTCCTCCATTTTGCTTTGATAGAGAGGGCCTAAAAGCTTGGCTATCCAGTAATTATCACACTGCTTCATGTCAACGATACACCTGTTATTGCGTAAGCAAGAAAGCATACAGGCCACTAGTGTTGAGCGAGCACCTCTGTGCTCGTATGCTCGGGTGCTCTGGCCAAGCACTAGGGGGTACTCGAGTGGCCGAGCACCCGAGCATAATGTTAGTCAATGGGACTAAACCAGGCACCCCCCGTTCGGAGGAGGGGAGGGTGTCTGGTTAATAGAAAAAGGTCAGAATCACGACTTTTCCTCTTTTACTCCTTTTACTCGTAAAAGTATGCTAATTAACTGAATTTGTATGCATTAGCGTACAATGTGTAGCATTAGCATACAAATCAACATTACAGTGAATGCTAGTACTCTCTCGCACGTTTATTCGCTGCATAGCAGCAAGCAAACGTGCGGGAAAGAGACTCGAGCACTGTGCTCGAGTATACTCGGTATTCGGCCGAACACCGAGCGGACTCGAGCGTAGGCATGCTCGGCCGAACAGCGAATTTGGCCGAGCATGCTCGCTCAACACTACAGGCCACCATTCTAGACACTGTGCCTAAGAAGTCAGTTATTTCAGGCTCCGCCCCCCACTTACACGATTCAGTGTCCTGGCCTTTGCCATTGTCATCATAATCATCTTGCGGTTGCAGCTTCTCTTCCTCATCCTCCTACATGGCACATTTCCCTTTGTGGATCTGCAAAAAGCTACAAGATGGACAGCAACATGCTGTAGGAGTGTCATACTGTAAGATAAATATGAGGTGGATTACATTTTTCATGCCACAGATATCCCTGCTGACAAACTTTGTGGCCCATTCGAGGGCTTCAGCACCCAACAGGCATCTCAAATGATCTGCCATTGCCTGACCTTGAAGCAACACATGCTGAGATGGTCTGGTGTGTGGCAAAATGGTTCACAGCTTTCTGCTGCGAATAAAGAAACTTGAGCTTCTACTGTTGAATCCAATGAGTTGGCATATCATTTTGTCGCTGCAAATCCAGGAGACCGTTTCTCACCATGTAAGAGTATCTGAAATGCGACACTGTACTTATTTTAAAAAAAAGTGTTAATGACATGTGCATTGTTATTTTCCCCAAAGTTCAAGGTGACCAGGATGTTGCGTACATTGTTGTAACATGTTCGTGCTTAATGTACTTTAGTAACAGCTCGCCTGTGTGGCTACTCTTGCCAGCTCCAACACGGTGTGGAAACACTTGACTTGACACATGTGATAAGAAGGAGGGGTAGTGCGAGCAACGCTGTGCTCTTCTGCTGTTGTTAATGGGCAAATGTCCATGAAGGAGGAGGAGGAGATAGATAAGTGCCTTGTTTGGGATCCCGGCCGACACAAACGTGAAGGGGGGGGGGCAAAAAGCCTTGAACTTGTTCCCTGTGTGCTGCGGTGCGACTGCCGCTAAAAAAGATTGACCCAGACATGTAGAATAGAGCTGTGGTGTTTATGTTCTGCATTTTCCCCGCCTGCCATTGTTGCTGCCCCAACACCAATACCACAACTACGGGTGCCACTACTACCAACCCCAACACAGCTGTGCATGGGGTCTGCAGCCACCTTCTGGACCTCGTCCAGGAGTCATTCTCCTAGTCATAGCATTATGGGTCATATTGGGGTCCAAGGCTTCTTACTTTCATGTTGCAACATGTGTAGCCACAATTTTGGCAAAAAAGCAATTTGTTAGGGCTCGTTCACATCTCCGTTAGGGATTCCGTTCAGGCTTTCCGTTATAACATCGTTATAACGGAAAGAAACGGAATCCCTAAGACGGACATCAAAACGGACACCTTTAAGAGGCATTCCGTTTTGATCCGTCATAATAGAAGCCTATGGCTCTGCATAACAGATCCGTCTGGTTGCCGTTATGCTGGACGGAAAACAAAGTCCTGTTGACAGGAAACCAGAATGATCCATTATGCAGGGCCATAGGCTTCTATTATGACGGATCAAAACGGAATCCTCTTAAAGGTGTCCGTTTTGATGTCCGTCCTAGGGATTCCGTTTCTTTCCGTTATAACGATGTTATAACGGAAAGCCTGAACGGAATCCCTAACGGAGATGTGAACGAGCCCTTACTTGAAGCGCAAGGAAATTTGGATTTATTACTAATCAAATTTTTCCTAAACTTAGGTTCGATTTCCACTTCAGATGCTCAATACTAACAACTAGAGATGAGCGAGTAGTGTTCGATCGAGCTGGTATTCGATCGAATACTACGATATTCGGCACACTCGATTTCAATCGAGTATAACGGCGATGGCGCACTTAGAATTCGTTTCCCCTCCCACCTTCCCTGGCGCTCTTTTTCCACCAATCAACATGCAGGGGGGGTATGACAGGCACGCTGAGCACGCTGGCAGCGCGAAAACAGCGTCTACATGCATTGGCTGGAAAAACCATGTGACCTCGAATATTAAAAACTCAGCTCTTCCTGCTCGTACGCATATGCTGCAGTGAACTTAGTCAGGGACAGAGGCTGGACGAAGGGAGAGACAGATTTTAGCTGTTGGACAGGCAGGAGCGTGAATAAAGCCCTTATCAGGGCTACTACAGTGGACTTCAGTGATAGCTTTACTACAATATAGACTTTACAGAGAACGGCTGCTGTATTCAGGGATAGCTGCTGGAGTAGGGACAGAGAAGAGGCATTAGTGGTGTATTAGGTGCTCTGCTACATACCAAACTATATTTGGCA